>BQNB010033297.1:9842-52452 GCA_026074375.1 Tanacetum coccineum
CTAAATTATAGTTCATCTATTTTACTTCCATTATGTTCATAAAAATGGCAAGAACAATATTTAACTTACAAAACTTTTATAAACTAATTTATTAACAAATAAATTCAACAACTAGTTAAATAAATTAACTAACACGTGTAGGATACCAAATTAAATATTTTTTTGCATTCTAATATATTTGTAACACATTTTCACCATGTTTATGTATTTACTTGTTTATGTATAATTCTTGATTTTCTTGTAAAACTTTATAAATTATAAATTAAGTGGTGATTTAACTAGATAATTAAGATGTATATATGAAAGTAATAAAAATGAAAGTATAAGAAATAATGATAAACAACCTTTGATGATGGTAATGATAAGATGAACACAATACTAATCCTAATTAAACCCCTTTTGTTTGTTACTAATCTAAACCTTTTAAACACTTGAGAATACTTATTAAAAATTAATAAAACCCCACTTCTTCCTTGCTTCTTATATATAGTCGGTTACACTTGCTAAAGAGAAAGAGATATGTTGTCTTTTTTTTCTTTGTATTGTTGACTGAGTAAACTAACTCTTATATGCTAAATATTGGTAAGGCAAATAATATTGTTTATTAATAGGGAACATTTAGGAAAAGACTAAACCAAGAGCATGGAGGGTGGCTTGTGATGTAGCAAGAAATAAAAGGAGGGACATCTTGGTGGCTTTTATCCATAAGATAGTGTGTCTTGTGTGTTTAACAACAAAACAAGGATGGTTTACATATTATTTAAAGGGGGGCTGTTAAAATGAGTTAATAAAGGTAATAAATAAATAAATTTTTGGTATTGGTATAACTGTGGGTATTTTTTGAAGTATAGATGGGTTTATGGGTTTATATGCATGCAAAAATGTAGTTTATTGCGAAACGTAAACGTTTTATGTAACGAATAAAAATAAAAAGTGAAAAGTCATAAAGTATCTTCGTAAAAATAATTATACAACACTTGTTTGACGTAAACTTTTATTTGTTTGATGTCGGTTTATGTTGATCGTTGATTTTTAGTTTACGAAATTTAACTAAACGGTTGAAATTAAAAGTGAACGCGTAAAAGTTTAAAATAAATAGTTGAATACTTATTGACGTAAAATGACCCAAAAATGTGAATTGTTACACATATCACAAGGCAAAGTATATTCTGATAAAAGAATCATTTCTGTTGTGAGAGTTGTTGTTAAGAGGAAATTGGGCTATGGATTCTTGTCATCAATTGTTATCAGAAGATCAGATAAAAAGGAATATTGTCTTCTATAAATGATATAGAAGACATGTACCTGCTCAAAGTTCAAGACAAGCTGCACCATCTCGAGTTAGAGTTTGAAAAAGAATTTAACAATGCACTTCTTCTCTTCATCCGAAGAATAGTGATAAAGAACAAAGTTAAAGATTTGCAATTGGGTGTGGAGAGCTATCAGAGGACCCTCAACCTGACTAAACCTATGCTTTACTTTGAAGGAATCGATGACAGGATACCATACACAATGTCTGGAGCAGAAAAAGAGGTAGTATATCTTAATCAACACAATCTCAGATCTCTGATAAAGCTCAATGAAGTTCATAAATTCTGTGATGGTACTCTGATGAAGATTAAAAAAAACCTGAGTTAAATGGTAACCAAGAACAAGTTGGGTCAAGGTAATGAAAGGTTGAAAGGACGTGACTGGAATGAGAAGGACATCAAAAGATCCAAGAAAATGCTGGACAAGATTGATCAATTCATGAAGCGCAGAGAATGGCTAAGACGATTGGAAAAGTATGTTGGTGGATGCCCCAAGACTATTGATCCTCGAGTTTTTGTATGACCAGTGTAACCGCCCCTTAGGGGGAGATTGTTAGAAACACCAAAAGTGTTGGTTACATGGTCATTTATATAGTTAAATTATAGTCTAGGGAGTAGTCAATAAATAAACAAGGACTTGTATGCAATTATGTAATATTACCCTTTTCCTTCTTAGTCCCTTCTCCCTTCCTATATAAAGGAGGCTAAGGTAAGGAAAAGGATAGTGATTTCTCCTTATTCTCAATCTAATATTCTCTTCTTTCTTTCTCCTCTCCTATCCTCACGTCACCCTATCTCTCTCTCTAAAATATAGTAGTGTAGTGTATGTTTATGATATCTATCAAAGAGTTCAATAGTTTGTCAAGTATATTGGAAAATATTATCTTGCACAAATAGCTGTAATATATCACATGTTAAAAATCGTAACTTAAATATTTCCAACGCTTTAATTTATTTTTTATTTTGATTGGACCTAGACTCTAATGTTTAAGAGATGAAATGCGGTCAAGCCTATGATAGTTTATTCACCATGACTGAGAAATTGAGCGAATAGTTAAATATAACACATAGATTAGTGAAAGACCGAGTGTTATTCATTTTTCCTTTTTTTAAGATACTCGGCTTTGCATAATACTAGATTAGGTTAAATTCAAGTTCATATTTTCTTGTTTGTACTTAAAAGAGTTAAAAATGAAGTCTACTTAAAGATAAGTAGAGGTTAAGTGGGGGGATATTTGATATCATCAGATATATGTTTTTAATACCAAGTGTTTATTGTTCATTTTTATATTATTTGGTACTGATTTGATTGGATTTTGCATTTAGTACAAATCTAGAGCAATAGAACATAAGATGCGGAAGAGAACGAAAAAGAAGCTAAAATGAGGAATATACATAAGAAGTTCTATACATCGTATAGGTTCAAAGTTATACGACGTATATATGTCAAGACTTGGAAATTAGATGTCCTAAATGAAAGCGTACACGACGTATAAGCTCATAGCTATACGTCGTATAGGATGTCGACCAGAAGTGAAGTTAGGGCTTTTGAAGATCTATGCGGTGTATAGGCTCATATCTATACGTCGTATACAGTACGGGCTGACCTTTTATGTGCTTTCCTTACGATTACAGATTTTCCTTGAAAATCTAAAAAAGGTCCATACCACTGACTCTTGTTTAAATAAACAAACCTTGAGTTAAATATAGGGATTGTTTGTGTAACAAAAAAAATACATAAACATCCCTCTGATTTACATGTGTTGCAAAAAAGTTCCTAACTTTGCAAAAAAAAACGTCCCTCTTGTTACTTGCGATTATAGATGTAGTTCATTGGATAAATTGAGGGACTGTTTGTGTAAGGAACACTTGCAATTACAGTCATGATTCATAGGTAAAATATGGAGATTGTTTGTGCGACAAAAAGTTACATAAATAGTCCTTGTAGTTACCTACCGGTTTAAAATGATCCATGAGTTTACAGAATGTCTGTGCAACAAAAAAGATCACGTAAAACCCTGCATCCCGCAGTAAAGAGCATGTAAAATATTCTTTGTTCATATCAATCATTAAACAATTTATATTTTAAAACTAACATGCATAAAACATAAAATATGAAAAACATAGCAAAATAAAAGATAAGCACATGTTACCTCTCGCAAAGCGCTTTTTATTAGAACCAAAGTTATTCCTGTTAACATGAATATGTGTTAGTTCTTTAGATCCCTCGTTAGATGTGCAATAGTTATGTATCACTAAGTTTATTGCATTGTGTATTATTTGGCTTGCAATCTAACTGTGCAATCATTAAATGAAATTTGAAATCGCGTGTGTTGTATTCCTTAACTCAAACTTCCGTGCTAGCTTTCAAGATTTATTAGATTCCTACCAAACTTGTATATACAAGTTAAACGATACTCCATCCATCCCAAAATTATTGTTCACATAAAAGAAATACACAGTTTAAGAAAAGAGAAATGCTAGAGCCATAAACAAACTTCCACAAAAAGTTTTACAAAATGATTTTGTCATGTAACTTATAGATACATGTAAGAGAGAGAATTCAAAAGTAACTTTGAGAAGGCCACTAATTACATGACAAATCATTTTGTAAAACTTTTTGTGGAAGTTTGTTTGTGGTTCTAGCATTCCTCTTAAGAAAAATGCATTAAATACTGCTTTGATTTTTATGAAAGAAAAAAAATATTTTTACCCTTTGATAATTAATTAGTGTTTTCTTTTATGTTTGTAAATACTAATTTAAACTAAGGGTAATATGATAAACTTAAATAAATCCAACTATTATTTTTAGTAGTGGATAATTATTTTGGGACAAACTAAAAAGGAAAGATGGACAATAATTTTGAGATGAATGGAGTATTAAATTTATTTATTTCTAACCAAGAACATAAACTAACAAAAAAAGAGAAAAAAAGAAGACAATTACACACACACATTCTAAATGTACCAAAACGAGTTGGTAAACCAGCACTTAGCTGCGGGACGGTTAGCAAACGTCGATTTTAGTTGGCAGAAGTGGACCCGGGCGCGTTACGTGACGGGGTGTTTGCAAACGAATGTATCTTAGGTAATATTTTGAAAGTAAAGTGATACAATAAATTGCATTAGGCTACTTGTTATTACAAAACAGAAACTAAACTAATTTAAATGTGCTTTACAGCAACAAAAGCAATTGCATACAGCGCAAAATATAGAGTTACAAAAAAGTATTGAATGATGTATCCATGATTTACCTTTATAAATATGCATTACAAAAAAAACATCTCATATGAAAGAATGGCGCAACAGAATAAAAAAACTTGATGCCTATAAAACTATAAAATGTGAAATAATTTGATACACCATATTTCAAGCAAAACACACTTTCCTGTCATTCCTTTGCCTACCATGGGGAAAATAAGCAAAAAGCAAGTTTGGGTATGCAGATCTGTATTCAGCAACTTCAAGCTTTAATATGTTGTCACACGATTAAACTTGGAAATCTTGTAAGGGTATGAGAACACAACTTGTTCAGGTGATACAACTCCATATTTTCCAATAATTCAGCCACTACACAAATATGTCCCAAGTCATTATATAAAAAACTTTATGATGAAAATAAGCATTATTTTATAGCTAATGCTCTGTCGCTTTTAGTCAACTTAATGTTAGCAACTAAATGACACAAACTGATTAATAAACTCTATTCGTTTATAAAACCTTATACGCCAGGACTCTTTGTGGAACTTCAACTATTTTTTTACTTAGCTTGATTAGTCATACGTCCAAAAAGAAGTACCATAAGCCATGGTGTCTAAAAAATACCATAAGCCATGGTGTCTAAGAAATTACCGTTAAGTACATTGTGTATTGCATTATACTTAGCTCCCAAGTCATCTTAGTTTTTGCTAAAGACTAGATATGCTTTTTCTTTTCATTTTATACTGATTAAAATTGTAATGTCAAATGTTGACAAAAGTTGGCTTTAAAACCGCATTAGAAACTTACCAGGTAGCTCAGACTTAACCATATTTCAAAACCCAATCAACCATATTTCAACAAACATATATTTGGCAGTTTTTGTCTGTTTTTGGTCATTTAAGCTCGTTTTTAGAGGTAAAAGATATGTGTAATTAAGCACTTATCAGTGGTGATATTGCCTAGTTCCGGTGGAATTTTGCCCGATATACGATTGCCAAGAATAGAGCTGCACACGGAAAGATAGGTTTTCAGTTTACTTCTTTAAGCATAAAGATATACAGTTTACTTCTTTCAGTTTACGTAAAATTTTGTGAAAGTAAGGGATTAATAAAGATATACAGCAGAAGCATAACCTGATGCGCCAACATAAATAGAACGAAATGATGAGGTCATGTGAAACAAAGCCTTTGAATACATAGGGGGTGTTTCGCCTTACCTTCGTCATAACAAATATTCAAAACCAGTACCATATGTTAAGAGGGTTTTTGGGATTACTCATTTTTTAGCACATCTCAAATTGCCTATTTCAATCTCCTTAGTTGATATGAAATTACAATTACTTCGTTACCTTCATATCTAACTTAAACTTGATATTGTTCAAGTGCAAAGCCACTGCCAAAATTTCATCGTAGAGTATTGGATCAGCCTGTCAAGATTTATTAAGTAAGTTCTCATTTACATAAAGCATTTAAGACTATATATACACCAAACAAATTAGCAGGTTTATAAGATTAAAATATTGGTAATGTTATAGTATCTTTTTTTGGCTGAAAAGGTGCAGACGCTGAATCAATCCGTTAGCCCACCGATGCAATGCTTTAGCCTGACATTCGAACGCAACAGACTTCCATACACATGCATCGAGCTATCGTCGCAATGCAACAGTCCGCTATTCCAATGCTTTACCTCGTTTCATTGCAAGATTCTACTGTCGTAAAGTATCATCTCGTTGCTTCAAAACATTATATCTTTTCTTCGATGCATTCAGCGACCGTCCCAAATCATAATGATGTTATGTATTAACACCATATGACTTGTATGGATAGCTTGTAATAGATACCTGCATATATTTGAAAGAAATTATGGACTTCCTTCTAAGTTTTTTAAAATAAAAATTATGTACACGCGCGTATTTAAGAAAGAAGTAAAGGTTGTTAGCTTTAACAAATTGCATGAAAGAAATAAAAATTGAATATGTTAGTTCGGTTCTGGTTTTAGCAAAAAAAACAACACAAACCGAAGCGTGCACACCCTTAGTAATCATGATAGTAAACCTGATTTATTAGTAATCATGATTACAACTTTGACTTAACTAAAATAATTTGTACAATATTGCCTAAAGCGAAAAACTAAAACTAAGCCCTTAAATAGCCTAACCCAAACACCCCTAACAGCTTATAAAAAATGCAGGTTACAATGGACTTGAGTAGTTGTGTGTTACCATCAATAATGTTGTGATAACGTAGAAGATTAGTTGTAATAGATCCAGGATGTAAAGCGTTTGTAGTTATGTTATCTTTAAGGTGATACCTAGATATAACCGTAACAGTTGGCAAGCACGAAATCACCATGACAACAAGAAAAGTCATCCCGGTTCATGAAAATATTTAGGTTGCTAAAATCCATCTATAATTGAAGTGGCCCTTTTTTACAATTTAATAAGAAGCTATTTATAAAATGAATACCGTATTGTAATGTCCAGAATGTGTAACTGACAGTTTGTACCTAATTCACTGTGAGTCATATATAGTGTGTTAACACTGTTTTGAAAGGTACTTGTTGGTCCGACAACTGTCATACATG
Organism: Tanacetum coccineum; assembly: GCA_026074375.1. NCBI lineage: Eukaryota > Viridiplantae > Streptophyta > Magnoliopsida > Asterales > Asteraceae > Tanacetum > Tanacetum coccineum. Next base: position 16,937 of record BQNB010033297.1, read on the forward strand.
GTGTTGGGAATTAAAGAGCTTCTACAAGATAATGCTGCTGAATGACTTAATACTGCTAGTAGTAATAGTTAGTACTGCTAGTTATAGTTACTACTGTTAGTACAATGTTAGTACTATCATTATATAGTTAGTACTGTTAGTACAATGTTAGTACTGTCAGTATATAGTTAGTACTGTTAGTTAGTATATTAGTGCTGCTTGTGAGATATGTATGAGATAAATTAGGAATAGATATGCATGATCTCTGCATAATCTCCTAACGTGTTTTATAAGCCCATTAGAGAAGGAGGTACGGTGGCGCCGAAGGTGGTGCCAAGACCAACGGCGCCAGAAAACCAACGGCGCACCGTTACCTCGGTGGCGCCGTTCGTTCTCGCACCGTCACAACCAGCCTAGGTTTTTTTTTTAATCTGACCGTTGGGGGGAAGGAATATAGCCATTTTTTTTGAATTTATACCCCAAAAATCCTATAAATACCTCTTTATTTTTCCATTTTTTCACACACTCTTCTAATTTCATTTACATATCAATAAACACTCACTTTTCTTTCAAATATGGATCCAAACTATCCCGTCTTCGCAAACACTTTAGAAACTTATGATGCTTATTTTCAAGACGACCGGGAGCGATATATTCGTTCTTATCAAGAGTATGAACAATATATGGCTTTGTGTGAACAAGAAGCCGGTGGATCGGGATCGGAACGGATCCGAGAATCAAGTTCCTAAAAAGAGGGCATATTATACCACGTAACGAGAAACGGCGGGAGGAACAATCTAATCGACGGACTTTATTTGGCGAGAAGAGATTGATCCTAAATATATCGAAGAGAATTTTAGGCGAAGGTATCGTATGAGCTCTACACTTTTAAAAAAAAATAGTTAATGATATTTTAAGTTATGATGCCCAGCCCCTTCCCGATTACTTTCAATTTTTTAGAGAAGGTTACGATTGTACCGGTCGTAAAAGTATTGGTCCTATTTTGAAGTGCACATCCGCTATACGCCAACTAGCGTACGGCACTGCGGCTGATGCATTTGATGAGTACTTGCAAATTGGTGAACGAACACAACGACGATGTTTAGTCGAGTTTACAAAATGCATACATATTTTATACGTTGAAAAGTATTTAAGAAAGCCCACTTTAGTGGATATTGAAAACTTATATGCATTGCATGAAGAAAAACATGGACTCCCGGGAATGCTCGGGAGTATTGATTGTATGCATTGGGATTGGAAAAATTGCCCAAAAGCCTTAGCCGCTCAATTCAAAAGACGTGACCATAAATACCCAACAATTATGTTAGAAGCGGTTGCGGATCAACGATTATGGATTTGGCATGCTTATTTTGGGGTTCCGGGTGCAAATAATGATCTTAATGTTTTATATGGTTCCCCGTTATTTGATGATGAACTTGCCGGTACAGCTCCGGAATGTCCGTTTGAAGTAAACGGACATATATACAACAAAGGTTACTATTTAGCCGACGGCATTTATCCAACATGGTCCGTGTTTGTGAAAACGTTTTCTGTTGCAAAGACTGAAAAAACGTTGAAATTTAAAAGAATTCAAGAAAGTTCTAGAAAAGATATCGAAAGAGCTTTCGGAGTCCTACAAGGTCGTTGGGGAATTATACGACAACCCGCACGTGCTTTCGAAATCAACGCTTTGAAAAGGATCATGTATTGTTGTGTAATGTTGCATAACATGATATTGGAAGACGAAGATTTCGTAGTGAATTTAAGAGATGTTTTCGTTGATCCAACGCCAGACATTCCACAGGAATGGACCGAAAGATGTGATTTACATGTTCGAAAACACAAAGAACTCAGAGATAGCAAAGTACACAACGATCTTCGAGATGACCTTGTGGAGCATGTTTGGAACCGTAACTACTAGTTTGTAATTTTTATTTCTTGTTTACGTATTATCTTTTTTATGTTTTTACTTTTATTGTAATGTATTTTTTTTAAATGAATGAAGTTAATTTTAGTTAATATTATGTATTTTTAATTTTATGTAAAAAAAAAAATTCCAACGGCACCAGATTTTCTGGTGCCAACTGTTACCCCACGAATGTGGTGCCGTTGGGTTTCTGGTGCCGTTGGGAAAAAGTGCTGACGTGGCAGCACTTTTTCCCAACGGCACCACTGTATAGATAGATAAAATCACAAAATTTATTTTCTCCTTTTGCCTTCTTTATTTAAACCCGAGTCACAAATAAAAACAAAAAATAAAATAAAATTACATATGAATATATGAATCTTTAATAAAGTCAAGATCATGAAAACTCTAATAGCACAACATATAATTTCGCTGGCTTTTTTTTTTCTTTTTGCTTTTTCACTCGTGGACCAGCTAGACCTTTACTTTATGGCTTACAATAGTGGCGGCATTCGGTGGTAGAGAGGTTTGGTGGTGGTGGGTTTTGGTATTGATGGGGTTACAATCATGGATGAGCTCGTTGGTGGAGGTGAATGGTGGTGTAGTGGTGGAGTTGGTGGGGGAGTGGAGTTTATAGGCTTCATGAAACCCGCTATGCAAGGCTGCAAAGAAACCAACCTATATATACACATTCTAAAAAATATAACATACTTTCATCATTAGGGTTTTGAGAAAAAGAGGCATAACTTTTTTAAAGATTTAATCGTAGCCAATGTACCAACCTACAGGAACAAGAATAAATTAGTATGAAAACATGGTAGAAGTGGTTTACGATGATACTTCTAACATGATATCTAAACCTGAGAACCAAAACGAAGCAAAAAAATGTGAATGTGATGAAGTTGGATATTGAGAAGAATAAGTGTTATGTTTCTGTGTGTTTCTCAATGCAATTATAGGGGATTTACTTAAACTATAGTCAATGGAAATTAATGGGCCTATTAATTTCTTCCATAATTAGCCTTCATAATTATATAAATTAGTGGTTACATGAACACATTAAATGCAGTCATTTAATGAGTAATTATATTACTTAAACGTTACGTTTCTAAAACATTAGCATTACATGTTTATAAACCCTAAACCCTAAAATAGCAAAATTTCATGCATTAAATTTTTCAACATTTCCTATTTTAGCAATTTTCAACTTTCAAGATAATCCTAAATTCTCTTTATAAGTAGCATAGATATCTGGTTCGGTGAGAAATTAAGAAATGCAAGAAATCATTAAAAAATCCAGTTTAATCTTGAATCATGTTTTTAGAGTAAACTACATTTTTTTGTCCTCTTGGTTTGCCGGATCTTTTTACTAATAGTCCTATTCTTTAAAACTTACCAAATCTTGTCAAGTCCGACAACCCGTTTCACTTTCTGATCCATTTGTTGTTGGATGTAGTTTTGGACGGTTAAATCTTATGAAATGCACTTAACTACCTATGTTCATTACGTAAATGACTAAAATGACCTTCCAATTATTATATTTATTATTATTATGATTTATTTATTAATCATCACTTTTTTAAGAATAACCCTTTTATTTATAAGATAGCACATTTTACCTTCACCACTACACACGAACCAACTACCTCTGTGTCATTTTTCTTTCTTGAAATCTCATTCCACAAAAACCACTAGCAGAAACAAGAACATAACCTTTGTTCTTGACACATAAATAAGAACAAGATATATTTCTCACAATTAAACCCCTTTGTTTTTTTATTTGATTATGGACTAACAAAAAACAACTCCACACACAAACTTAATCAATACGTCAAAAAAGAAACCCCAAATCAAAAACCTACATATCTTGAACCCAGATTTCAAACAAGGAAAACCAAGACAAATATATAATCCTTCTTGAACACCACATGCCATCCCGTCGTTCTCACCATAGTTAAAAAAATATGACAAACCTTCAAATCAAACACATCCTCATTTTCTAAATCTTAGATTTGATTTTTTTTGAAAAAGTCAAATAAATAAATAAATAAGACAGTAGCGGCTGAGATGATGTCTGAGGAGGGTGGATGTGGCGCCGTAAATAATCGGCAGAGGTGGTGGCGAGATGATGGCAGCGGTGGAGGTGACAAGTGGTTTTTGTGATGACATACGGTTGGTGATAGGTGGTTATAGATATATAGGATGGTGACGGAGTTGGTGCTACGCCGGATATGGCGGTAGAGATGGGCGACGGTGGAGGTGGTGGTTAGACGGTCGGATGTCGTTGTGGCTGCCAATTTGGTATGTTTCAATGATTGTTTTTGTTTTGAAGAGAGAATGAAGAAATATAATTGGAAATGAGGAGAATGGGTGTGGTAGACTTGTAGTTATAGAGTTTTTATTTTATTAATTAATATATGTGAAAGGACGAATATACCCTCATATTTAACACTCAAAGTAAGTCAAATTGACGGTGTTTGACAAATTGGACTGAAAGTTGAAACGGGTCATCGGGACTTTGGAGAGAAGATCATAAGTTTTTAAAATATGGAAAAAGTGACACAAGTACGGCAAACCTACGAGCACCAAAAATGTTGGATTGTTATTATGGATTTGATTATAAACAAATTAACGTTCAGAGACTCCCTCGATGCGCCATATTTGCCATTAATTTACAAAGTGTAAAAGCGTTTTAATCATTATACAAATTTAGTGATCAACCAAGGTTTTCAAGATCGGGATCTTACCTAGGATCGTTTTCTCTACAAAGATTGATATCTTAAAGTCGGATCGGGAGCGTAAGATCCTACTATAATAAAACCATGGTTGTTAAGATCCCGATCCTGATCTTAGGATCTTACGATTTTACGATACTGCAAAGCAAAAACGATCCAGATCCTACGTAGGATCTTTGCTTGCTTAGGATCTTATAGGATCCCGATCTTGACCATAGGATCTTAAGATCTACTACGATCCGATCTTACTTTTCTCGAACCACGAACTAAAATCTACGAATTTATGGGTTGTGTTTCCTAGATATTAAAAAAACAACAAGTTAATCTTAAACATTTTATAATTATAATTTATGATAACATTCCTATGAAACATTTATATAATTTTGTGTTTATGATATATAATAATTTGTATATTTATATAATATTAGAAAGACTATTAAGAAAATGGCATTATAGTAGGATCTTACGATCTCGATCCTACCTTACGATCTCGATCTTGCAAAGACGAAAATGATCCTGGGTAGAATCCCGATCTTGACAACCTTGATATAAACACCCCACTTTGTTGTCTCACATGGCATGGCAACGCTCCACTAGGAGCAACCTTAACAAGACAAACTCTTTTCTATACTACTATACAAAACATTTATAATGTGGGACCCATTAAAAATTAAGATAAGGAGGTGCAATCTTGACCATCCATCTCATTTTTGGGAATCACATCATAAAGTGACATGTGTCACATTTTGATTAAAAAATAACCTTTATTTTTAAATTGAAATATCTTTTTATCTATTTAATTTTATTTTGATCTAATTTCATCATATTTTTTAAAATTTTATGCTCTTTAATTCAACATCCATTTTGATATATTTTTATAATTTTTTTTTACATTTTAATGGGTTTATTTTATGTTGATTTATATTTTTTTACAACTTTAATCTTAATTAAATATAAATTTGATACGTTAAAACTATATACTTTCGGAGAGAGTGTTGTCTTTTTACATGCGAGAATGATGATGTTAATATGGTGTTGCGAGAAAGTTACGGGAAACCCCAACGAACACATACATTTGTGAAACGAAATTACTAAGCGGGTAAGAAATTACGTAAAAAGTTGAGTTAGTAAATTTTTTATTGCCGCCGCTATGCGCGGGTAACCAACTAGTTTTATTTAATGTTTATTAAATGCGTTTTTGTTAAGAAAGAACAATTTATGTGTATTAAATACACGTTAAATAAATCACTCAAAAGTGGCTTAGTAGCAAAAGAGTTTGTGCCTCGTGGATTAGTCAGACAATGTGTCGAAAACTATGGTTAAAAAAAGACTTTAAATAGGTTTTTTTACATATTAACAAGATGTTCAGTAGCAAATCGCTTGTATAGTATACGAGTATTTACTTTTTCAATCTTGTGAAAAACAAATTCTGTCTAATTCAACAATTGTGTTTCAAAAGTTTGAGATCGGGTCAAATGTATAAAAAGTTGGATGGATTGGTATAATGGATTAGTCATAGGTTCTAAAAGTACTAACCGCGTTCCATCATCTAACTAAAGTAATCAATTCATTATTGATTAGTAAAATGATTTTTTGAGCAATATATGTCTTTTGAAATTTAAAGAATATTTATCAAAGAAAACAATATTGTCATCCAACTATCAAAGTAATTTTGTCATGTTACTCTACGTAGTTGGTGTGAATAACTCTCTGGGGTAGGTTATTAGGCTGCCCATAATGAGGCAAAAACGACCGAGTGAGTCGTTTGGTGTCCTTGTAGGCCGTCTTATTGTAGGGTGTCTTTTATGTTGATCGTCGATCTTCATTTTAGATTTTTAGTTGAATGGGTCGCAGGGACGATCAACATGTGCATGCGTTGTGTGTGTTTTGTGTTGTTTTGTATTTGGGTTTAATTTATTTATTAATTAATATATATTTTTGTGTGGTATGTTTTTTGTAGTGTATGTCGTCTTATTGTGACTAAAAGGTTTTCTGTAGATCGTCAGAGAAAGAAAGCTGACGTGGCAGGAAAAATGTAGGTCGCCCGGTGTCCTTACCGAAAGTAGCCTTAAGACTCCAAAAACATCATTTGTATCCTTCTATGTTTTTGCGTTTTTTGATTTTTTTTTTAATTTTGTTTATGTTATAAAACTGTAAAACGGAAAAATATAAAGTTTGATAAGTCAAACGTATTAAACTGTCAAAAAATACGAAACAAAAACTGATAAAAAATTATGTTGTACTGTAAACAAATAGAAAAAAAGAACATTTTATACTTTTTTATACTTTTTTTTGAGCCAGGTTGGTAGCAATAGTAGTCTCATAGGTTCAAGTCTTAGAGCATAGGGTACGGTGACTGGTGGCTCAAGCCATCGCCGAAAACGTGACACGACGGCGCAAAGACCACACTCCGTTTGGCGTTTTCGTGTCTAGCGTCGGGATCCCCAGCCCAAATGGTCCCCGAAAACGCGACACGACGGCGCGAGACACTATACCGTGTCTCGCGTTTTCGTGCATTTATTTTTTTTAATTTTTTTTTGTAGAACTGGTGATTTTGTATTTGTGTTTTGAACTAGTGATTTTGTATCTTTGTTTTTTCTTTTTTTCTGTTGTTGTTGCAGGTGGGGTGAAACAAGAGGATGAAGAAGAAAAGGGAGAAGAAGAAGGGGTTAAGATGAGTGGGTAAGTGGGTTTTGGTTAAGTATTTTTTATTTTTAATTTAGTTTTATTTTTTTTAATTTAGTTATAATAATTTTTTTAAATAAATGAAAAAGTAAAAAAAAAGTGGGGTCCTCATAACACCAAAATTGTGGTGTTGACTAAGGAGAGTGTTTTTGATGTTATGAGGTGTTTTGGTGTTATGAAAGAAAAGTGATGATGTGACATCACTTTTTGCCCACGGCTTAAGCCATAGCTCAAACCACACCTAGTGCTCTTATCATATATTTAAGACAAATTTAATGTATACATGCATTTATATTTATCACAAGAAAACATCAATATTTACATAAAAACATGTTTTAATAGCATTATACATCATGCATTAAAAACATGTATTTTAAAGAAATATATAATTTTAAATGTTTCATCGAATATATATGAAATCCCCTCAACTATATATGTTATGATATATGGAATAGTTAGTTGACGTTAAAAAAAAGCAAAAAATTAAAAAATTTAAATAAAGTAGACAATGCTGTCATATACAAAGAAACAACCAAGAGCTCGAGACGAAACACATGTAGCCCGTCCCTAAAGGTGAGAGTAACATTGACGAAATTGATATCTAAAGATGCATGGTGCTCTAAGGTCATATATTCAAAAAAGGCAATTTCAAATTGGGATGGAAAGCACAAATAAAGGTAAAGTAGAAAAATATCATGTTCGGACATCCGAAAACCAAGAGGTCAAAAGTCAAAACTTTATGCCAATATATTAGACGATTAATACGGTTACGTGAGCAACGGGTCCTTATTGTAGCACCTTTGTTTCATATAATAAGAAAACATTCGTTGAATAAAATGTTCTTTAACATTTGTAAGAGATCTTAACCATTAGTATAAGATTAGAAACATATTTCGGTCAACATGAACATCGATCCTTCTTAGTTTCGTTGTCATAAACCACATGCACTTTAATGAGAAAAATGTTACTTGTGTCGAGTCGTATCGATATAAACCTTGGCCTAGCTCGACTCGACTTGATAATATTATATTCGGCTTCGATGCTCGATTCGTCTTATGAGAGACACTCTATCCTCAGATCCGAAAACGATTAACCTCGGATCGTCTCAGCTCGAAAAAGACCGAATATAAAATTTGTAATCTGTTCTCTAGGGTGAGGATCTAAGCGATGTGCAATGTGATTAAACGACACAGAGTCACTAGTCGAAGAATCTGATTTTTCGGAGGCCCACGGTTATAGGCACGCATGCTAATTTAGTGCAATTTTTAGTATAATATGACAGGGTTGTCCCGTACATTTCGATGGCCTGTGATATAATACTAAAGTGGCCCATTAAACACGAATAATTGAGTTTGTGAAAGAAGTATTTATACTATGAACAATCTGTAATAATCCGCATTTCCACGTCATTTTACGTCAATAAATATTCAACATTTCATTTTAAACTTTTACGCATTTACTTTTAATTTTAACCGTTTAGTCAAATCACGTAAACTAAAAATCAACATTCAACGTAAACGGACATCAAACAAGTAAAAGTTTACGTCAAGCAAGTGTTACATAATTATTACGAGGATAATTTATAACTTTTCACATTTTATTTTTATTGGTTACATAAAACGTCTACGTTTCGCAATAAAATACATTTAGGCATACCCGGAAGCAACTATACATATCTATACTCAAATAAATACTCACTTTTATACCCAATACCCAAAATTAAAATCATTTTTACTCCCCTAAACCATATGGCCGGTTCTACTAAGTTGTATAACAAGAATAAATCTTAAATCCCCACTAGTATATTACTTTCTAGTTAATAATAAACTCAAGTACCACCTTAAAACTAGTTTCCATAAATTGGCACATCATGGTACCCTCCCTTGCATCTCCAACCGTTCCCTCCTCCTAGGGAGGAAGAGAACACCTTATAACTCTTACAAGTTTGTACCTTTACCACTTCCTAGTTAATGGTTTGTTTAAGGTTGTTTTAGAATACTTCTAGCTATAAAAGGCAAGTCCTAGGATTAATTAACGCACACACTCTCTCATTTGCAAGTAAACTTCCATTTTCTCTCTTGTTTACTCTACACAACCTACGACTCAAAATCACCATCTAGGGTTTTCATAGTTTTCAATTTACAAAGACTTTAAGCATACAAGTGTTCTTAGGTATAGTATCTAAGGTATATCAAGGTATATTGGAAGCTTGGGTTTTGATTATACAAGAGTTTATTCAAGCAAGATAACTAGGGTTTTCAAGAAGTTAGGGTTTTCTAATTAGGGTTTCGGATTAGGGTTTGCTATTTGGGGTTTGATTGTGTGTTCATCATCTTCCTACACTCTTCTAAGGTCTACACAAACCCTAATCTTTTCAAGTTATTCTTTTTCATATTTTACATACATGTTATATTGTTAATCACCATCTAGGGTTTGTTTTATGAGTTTATAAAATAAAATAAGCTTGATCATGGATTCGAATTTATAATTATCTATGGCGAAATGATGTTTAAAATGCAAGAACATATGTTATACAAATGTGGATTAATTTATAAAGTCAATTGATAAATTAATTGTTAAATAGTTTATTTATAAAGTTTATAAATAAATAATTGTGTGGACATTGATGCAGATGCGGTCAACGAGCGAGTCAACGTGGCAAATACGCTTGGCGCTTATTTTGCGGCAACAAATTTTTGTGGCGGATTGGGCTGAAATTCGTATGGTCACTCAAAAACGGCACAACGGTCAAGACTCATCGATATCCATGAGCCCTCTCAGTTTTAGGCCTTTCGGGGTCGTTTGGGCCCTCAAAATCATGTTTTTCTATTTTTAGGCTTTATTTTGGACATAATCAATTATGTTTTGCATGGGATTTTGTTTCTTTTTTATTTAAAACTTATACTCCTTTATAAGGACGATTTTAAGGTTGTCTATGGCAGCTTTTGGAGAAACCTACAAGTTATTTAAATAAGAGAATTTCTCGTTTAGAGAATTTCGGATTAGTTCTTGTGTTTGTATGGCTTGTTTTTATATTCGATCTGCATTATTTGGTATCAGAGCCTTTAGGTGATCATGGAAACACGTGGTAGAAAGAAATTTGTTGGGGAACCAACACCTCCTGCTTGTAATCCTCGTGATGTAGAGACGATTAAAAGGCTGCAGCAGCGGATCCAAGAACTTGAGCTCCAACAATTACGACCGGACTCGCCGGCAGAGGAGGTGAAAACTGAGCCCAACGTCTGGGATGAGGAATCAGTGGACGTCAATCCTTTTGGCGGAGGAAACCCTAGGTATGTTAATCGTCTTTATCAACCTCATCTTAATGATCATGTTGTAGACCGCGACGATCCTATTCGCAGTCTGGGATTGAAGATTGAGATCCCTGAGTTTACAGGTAAGGTGCATACAGATGATTTTATTGATTGGGTGAGTACGGTTGAACGAGTGTTTGATGTGCGGGATATCCCTGACAAGCTGAAAGTGAAACTCGTGGCCATCAAGCTTCAAAAACATGCTTCGTTATGGTGGGATCATGTTAATAAGAGGCGACGAATTGAAGGGACATCGAAGGTTGAGACTTGGGAAAAGATGAAGAAACTGATGAAGGATAAGTTTCTACCAGAAAATCATCGTCAAGAGGCTTTTCTTGACTATCATAATCTGTCCCAACAGAACATGATTGTGGAAGAGGTTATCAATGAGTTTGATAAGCTTCCTATGAAGTGTGGTGTGAAGTTATACCAATGGATGCGGCTTACATTCTATTAGGGCGTCCTTGGCAATTTGATAGGAAAACAAAACATGATGGGTTCCAAAACACTTACAGCTTTAAGAAGGATGGTGTGAACATTACTTTAGTTCCTTTTGATTCTCGTCAGACACAGGCAGAGGGTTCTAATTTGTTTATGAAGAAGACTGATTTTGATGGGGAAGTATGAAAAAACACCCGTCCCTATTGTTGTTATCTTATGGTTGTAGAAGAAAATGAGATTATCAGTGAAGCTCCCCTACAAGTTCAGCCATTGCTTAGGAGAATTGATGATGTGATCATAATGGACATACCCCCTGGATTACGGTATGAGAGACATTTCAGCATTGCATAGATTTTATTCCAGGTTCCGTTATCCCGAATAGACTAGCTTATCGGATGAATCCGAAGGAGTTTGCGAAGCTTCATAGACAAGTGATTGAGTTGCTGGAGAAAGGGTTGATTCGAGAGAGTACGAGTTCGTGTGCAGTACCTGCCTTGTTGGTACCCAAACACGGGGGAACTTTTCGGATGTGTATTGATAGTAGAGCTGTGAACAAGATAACTGTGAAATCCGTGATTTAATCAGGTTAGTGATATCTTTAGAAATGAATACGAGTTCATTTTGTGTGATTCTTGTGTGCTATGTGTTATATACGTGTGCTAAGTGATTTGAATAGGTGTATGATATCATTTTGAGGTGTATGATCATCTCATTTTGAGTGCGTTTATATTTGGTGATGAGTATTCCATTTGTTCACGTATAGTGGTAATGGAAATGAATGGCGTATTGCATGCAATGCACGTCAATAGTTGGGTTGATTTTGTGTTAAGCGTTTATGGAAATGTATCATTTAGAATATGTGAAGTGAGTGAATTTGGATATTTTATAGTAGAATTCTAAAATAGAAAAGTGAAATGAGAAAATGAAAGTACATTTTTGGAAAGTTTAGTAAGTTGTGTTTATGTAAAAAGGTTTACCCAAATTAGCTTAGGTTTTCATGAAAACATAAGGCAATAAAGGTAATTAGTTAATTAATAATTAAATAATAAAAAAATAATAAAATAGTAAAAAAGGGGGGATGATCGGCATAAGGGTTAGGATAGGGATTAGGAGGCCTAAACTTTGTCAAACTCTAAGACATAAGGGATAAGGATACTTAGGGTATATATACCAATAAACCTAGCTCATAATTCTATTCCCCATCCCTTTGTGCCTACGATTTCAAGCCCCAAGAAACCCTAGTAGTGCCGAATTTTGTGTTTGATCCAAGAACATTCAAGACTTGTTGTTTAGGTGCTAGCATTCATGGTAAGTATGTTCATCTTAATTAGATTTATGTATTCATGTAACATAATTTATGATGGATCTAGGGTTTACATAAAATAAAGATTATATATGAATTTTAATGATGGTATGATGATTAGGGTTAATTTAGGGTTATGATCATGCATGTTGCATGTTAGAGTTTGCGTTAGAACATATTTAGAGTTGAGCAGATTTTAGTACGGTGTTCACTGTTTTCCAATAATGAAATTGATGTTAGGAACGTGTTTTGATATGATTCAAGAGCCTAAATTGTAGTTTAAAGAGTTTATTTTTCAAAAAGTCCGGCCTCGAATGATTTTGAGTTCTGAAAGTTGGTTAAATGTTGGTTACAAGAAAAATTGTCAAAACAGTGAATACGGGTCAGAATTGGGTCATGTTTAGGAGGGTAAAACCCTAACTTAAAATTGGAATTAGGGTTAGCCAATATACAGTGATTAGGTTCAATATGTATATAAAGAAACCCTAGAAGGATAGCTTCTGATTGTGTGTCTAAGTATGGTAATTAGGGCCATACATTTTAGTGTGCAATCAGATCCTAATTGGGACAAATTTAAAGTTGGATTTATTTGGGATAGTTGCACATGTAATGAGTACTTGGGAATCACAAGGTAGTTAGTAAACTCATAAATGAACTTGGGTGATTCTTGATATAATTTATGAAGGTCAGCAAGTAAGGTTTTTAAGTTAGTAAAGATACACTAAAATTCTGTATTTTTGAATAAACTGTAGTTAACTAGTGTAATGTGTTAATGAGGTGGTTAAGGTTTGGCATGGTTTCGGGGTGACCCATGATGGTTAATCAAACCCTTAGAAATCCATCATATGTGTGTTAATGGAATTGTGCTTTAGCTTGGTCGAGTGGTGCCGTGTTTATTTATTTGTATAGTTGCGTGATAGGAATTGGAAGCTGCGTTTTGAGCATTCAGGTGAGTTACATAGTCCCACTTTTTATTGTGTTTTAAACTTGGGATGGAAATGATGCAAGTGTTGAAATGAGTTTTAAATTTCTGTGATTATGTGTTAGTGTAAATGCATGGACTATTATGTGACTGATATGCGTTATGTGCTACATGTTATGTGATGTGATATTGATGTGTGGACTAAGTCAGGAGGGTTACTTACGGGTATCCATGGCCTGTTTAGTGGAAGGTATTGTGGCCTAGTCAGGAGGGTTACTTGCGGGTATCCATGGCCTGAGCTAGAGGGAAACCATAGGGACTTGGTATGATCCGAGAGCGATTGAGGTCGTCTGCTTGGGGTCTGAGTGATTGATTGGATTGAATTGCATGTTAGCTTGTATGTTAGTTAGCATAATTGCCATGTAAATGTATTGTTTTATAATCACAAGAATTGGATAAATTGTTTTGGAAATGGATTGGATACGTGTGTCTGAAAACCTATGTTTCTCACCAACCGTTGGTTGACGTATAAGCATCATTTTCAGGTATTCAGCAGGATGAGGTTAAAGTTAGGAAAAGTGGCTAGATGGACCGTAGGCAGCTGGCAAAGTTTAGTTATCTAGATTTCGTTATTTCTTTTGGATGTATGAATGTTTGCATGTCATGACATTGACATGAACTGCCTTCATTTCAATGTTAGACGCCTTTTGGATTTTGTTGATGTTTTGGGTATTTTCATGACACTGCGTGTCTTTACCTTGTATTTTATGCATGTTTTAGTTTCTCTATATATACGCCAATGTGTTGTGATGATTCCCTCTCTTGTCACGCCTCGCGTTTCTGCCTTAGCGGGGTATGACAGATTGGTATCGGAGCCAATGGTTATAGAGAAGTAGGTGGTTGAGCCTAGACTATAACCTAGGGGTCCTTCATGTAGATGCATTTAGGGCTTAAGTGTTTGATGCTATAACTGCTATGCTTCCCCTCTATTTTTGCATAGCTTATATATCTCGTATTTTGCTAAGTTTTCATTTAGTTATTTTGTCTACCATTATTTGATATAATATGTATTACTTTCTTAGTATTTTAGCTATGTTTTTCCCTCACCCGCAAGAAGTCTCGTTGGGGAACCGTTTTCCCAACTAGACTTAAGCGTTATAAGGATCCATAAGAGGAGCCTCTTGTGGAACCAAAGGAGATAGGATAGTTGATCGTTTGTCGGATGTGCGTAATAGGGCTGGACCCGCAGAGTCGGGTGATTCTTGCGGAGGCAAAGTCAAACCCAAGCGAGGCCCAACATAAGTTTATCCCGTCCTTTACCTCGTCATGTTGTTATTGATTATTTCTTTCGGATATTTTGTATTTTGGAAGTCGTTGCGAGACTTTCGTTCCTTTATGTCGTTTCAATTTCAATTTAATATAAGTAAGTAGTTATTTGATGGAGCATCCTTTATGTGTTAAGTTGGAGTGGTTTAAGATGTGCAATGTGGTATATGTGCTTATATGTGAATTATGATTGAAATGGGTAATCTTGGAAGTAAGTACACGTGTGAAAGGAGGCACTTATAATTATGGTGGCCAACATAATTATAAAGGCATCACACACGTAGACTTGTGACCATGATTGCATTTATTTGTGTTTGGTTGTAAGGTGGTAGTGTAATATGTTTTTTTTATATGTGTATTCTTGATAAAGATGGTGGTATGGGTAGATAATTTTTCTCTTACCCTAATTGGAGGATATGTTGAGTTAAGTTGTATAGATAGTAAGTTTTCCCTTCTATCTAGTAATTGCGGATACCTAGTATTGCTATTATTGTGGTTGCTCGTTGCTTGATTGTTTGTTCGGATCTGCTCTTTCGGATATAGGCGCGTTTCGTTAGTTCTTTCGTTGCATTGATTACTCGTATGAGTATCAAATGTTTCTTTTAAGAACTAATTGTTCCTAACATATTAGTGTGGATCATTACTCCCTTCTTTGTATATCACTTGGTTTTTGTAACCCGTTGGCGACGTGTTAGTATCGATTCTTTTAGGTTTGCTCTGTTGATCGTTATTTTGGATAAGACCTTACGTTTTCTTTTGGGTACGTAATGTCTTGCATGAGTTTTCTTGTACGAGTTCGTCTGATTTTATTTTGAGTATATGGTCCCTGGCATTTTCTTTCGTTTTCAAACAATAGAATTGTGTTAGTGTCTGTACGGTGTTTTACGATCCCTTTTGGTATTATGGTGTCCTTTGTTTGAGTAACATATTTTATAATTGATGTCTAATTATAAAAACCTTTTGGAAGTATTATAACAACCCAAGAATTTTCATCAAATACAAAACCTATTATTCTATTATCACAATTGTACGGAGAAATTTTTCGCTTTATTACATTAGTTGTATTGTCAATATCTCAGTATGTCATGTAACTTACATAACTAAAGTAGACGAGCTCACGCAATGTAACACCCCCAAAATTGGGTCGCAGCGGAATGTATTTCCGGGAGCGTTACTTCATGATCCCATTGCACAAGTCAGAAGAGAACGACCTCTAAGTGTCGTTTGAAAAGTATTCTTGAAAAGTTTGGACTCCAATGTTCCTCAAATAGGCCAAGCATCTATTTCACCTGAGAAAACATGCTTAAAAGGGTCAACATAAAGTTGGTGAGTTCATAGATTTTCGTAAGTCTAAATGTAAATCCCAAATCTATATTATTAGGGTTACCAGTTGTTACAAGTTTCGCCCATACAAGACTTGCAACGCATAAACCGACATATATAGGTTTCCTTATATAAAATCCCAAAAAGTTTCAAGTATATATTGTAATGAAGCACAATATGATTATCACAACAAGTTTCAAGTATATATTGTAATGAGCACAATATAATTATCACAACAAGTTTCAAGTATATATTGTAATGAGCACAATATATCAAAATGTTTCAAGTATATATTGTAATGAGCACAATATATCCAAAATGTTTCAAGTATATATTGTAATGAGCACAATATATCAAAATGTTTCAAGTATATATTGTAATGAGCACAATATATCAAAATGTTTCAAGTAGATATTGCCACTTTATTCACAGCAATGTAAAGATTCATATGTGTATAAAACAATGATTTACGATTACTCTAAGTTCATGGAACTGCGACGTAGACTTATAAGTATGCCACTTTATTCAAGGCACGGTAAAAATTCATTAGTATTCAGTGTTGGCCCTGTAGACACCAATCCAGTCGTAATCCGACATGATATAACGTTCGTTAGTTCGATCTCGAACTAGTGAGAGCTAATCACCTCCGAAGGGGTTGTCATCCCTAATAGATCTTTGTGTATAACATTCGCGCTCACCCTCCAAGTGATTTACAGTTCATGAAACCTAAGCTAATCCGTAATTATTCGAGTAAAAGTCAAGTATGTGTTTACGTCCAAAAAGTAAACCAAGTAGTGTATCTCATCGCGAGATATATAAAAGAGTATGTAAATCAATTTGTAATCAACCATGTAAATGCATTTGTAAACAAGCATGTTCTCACCCCAAAACTTATAAAATGAAATCATGTAAAACGTGGGGCTATGAACTCACCTTGAGTGAGCAAAAATGCCAAGGGTATCATAATTATTGCGTCACGCAAATCGCTCGAATGCAAACATATTTACATTTAAGGTAGTATAAGTACTAATCACATTGAATAATCTCTACCATGAATAAGTCTATTTTGCTAATAACCATATTTTTGTTTGAGGTGAAAACAGATTTTTAATTGTAAAACATTTAATATAATATCTGAATTAATGTTATTTTAGGTTTTCCTGGTAGTGTTGGGGTTTGTGACTCCCGGGTAGTGTTGTCGGGAATACTGGTTGTGTGGTGGCTTCCTAGGGTGGGGGGGAGTGAAGCAGTGGGAGGGTGGGGGTTTAGTAGGGGTGTGGTGGGAAGTCTGGGTGGGGTGGGTAGTAATTTTTTTGGGGGTGGTGGGTGGGTAGGTGAAGGGGGAGGGTCATGTTGGTGTCTTTTGGTTAAGGGCAGTACTGTGTTTTTTTAGATTAGTTGTCAGTATTTCAGAGTCTTACTTCTAAGTTTACGTGTTTTTAGATTTTAAAGTGTATAAAGACAAGTGTTAGTATATTAGAGAGTTATTTAGTTTTTCATAATCAATTTTTTATAGTTTATTTTTATCAGAGGTTAGAACAGGGTTTATTTCTATTCTGGTTATCAAGTGTTAATTTGCGTGTTTACTATAGGTGTTATTACTTAATTGGGGGTAGGTTTATTAGTTACTCCTGGTAGTGTTATAGCTTTATTTTCTAAGTCTGTCCAGACTATAAAGTCCATAAATCTCATTTTCATGACTCGGGTTCTAAAGAGAATTTATGCGAAACGATATTTTGAACAACTTTCCAGTTCTGTCCGAGACCCGAAACTCGACCGAAATGGGTGAAAAAGCACTCGCATCAGATCTGATGCAGTGTATTAATTACCAAAAAGCCAGATTTTGCCCCCGCCTTACGACCCGTTATCACTCGCTTTTAGACTTAAAGAACCTCGCGGGGAAGTAAAACGACCTTCCGAACGACTTTCGTGTTTCGGCCGAAGGCCGAAACGGACTCGAAAGTGCCGGAAATACCATCTTAAAATCCTAACAGAAACCACTAACTTAACAAATGCTGGATTTTCATACCTCGAATATATACCTCGTTTTCGCTCTAACTTTTTCGTTATAAATCCGTTTGTTTTTTTTTTTTTTTTTTTTTTTTTTTTTTTTTTTTTTGTTTTTTTTTTTTTTTTTGACAGTTTTTCTTACCTTTTCGGAATCGTCGTGAATCATACTACTTTATAAAAACATAAAATAATGTGTTATATATACGAATTTTGGACAGAATCTTTGAGTGACCTTGTTGAATCCATTTTTAACCTTGCTTTTATACCTTACTACTTTTGTAGTTAATCATTTTTACACCAACTTAATATGGTACAATACTTTCTCATCCCTTTTAACATGATATTAGCAATATCTCAACATATATAATAGTGTGCAAAATGATCATTACAAGTAAAAACTCCATTTACATGTTAAAAATCCTACATGGTGATTCAAGCTACAATAGAACTAACATATGCATAAAATAAATTGAAAGAACACAAATGGTTCTAGATGACCTTATGGTGTATGATGATGATGATCAATGTAATCTAAACCCTTGTTTAGATAAAAATCCAAAGCTTGCACCAAAGAAAACCCTAGTTTTCTTAAATAAACCTTAGCTTTCCAAGTGAAAACCCTAGCTTCCCTTTTCTTGATTAAAGCTTGAATATGGTTAACCAATGCTTGGAAATATCTTAGAATGTCTTAGATATGATGTGTATAGGTGTGTATGCTCTTAGAAAATCAAGGTATGGATTGAGTATGTTGGGTGTTTGATGCCGTGGGTTTGTAAGAGCCAAAAGAGAGAGTTGTGTGAAATTTTACTAAGTAAAATGAAGTGTTTGTTTTTTCTTTACGAGTGCAAGACTTTTATGATAAAAGCTAGTCCAATAAACATATACAAGACAAGATGAGTGATTTAGGGGAATAGTTGGTCAAGGGTATGGGAAGCATGGGAGGTATGGCTTCATTTAATGGTGATAGGATGTATAAAGACCAATCTTGACCAAATATGATATTTCTTTGTATACTTCCACCTATGTCCGGTTTTGTATGTATATATGTGATGTTATTTTGTAAATTTTGGGTATTGGGTATAAATGTGGGTATTTTTGAGCGCGGAAAAGTTTTTGGTTAGTTCCGGGAGATGCCTAAACGCTAATTTATCGCGAAAACGTAGTCACTTTACGTATCGATAAAAATAAAATGAACAAAGTTAATAATTATTCTCAAATTAATTTCTTAACCTTGCTTGATGTAACATTTTTTGTTGATGCCCGTTTACATTTGAACGCTAATTTTTAACTTACGCGATATAAAACTTACTTCATGAAAATCATAAGCAAAAAGGTACACGCTAAAAATTAAATAGTTAGCTTTATCGACGTCGTCAATGGACTTGGAAAACAACAGGGTGTTTATAGGCAACTATCTCTATGGCCAATCCTGTCTTCTTTATATGTCAAGCAAATATCATAAAATGTCTCAGTCAAAATCTATAATATGCTTATTACAAAGTATTTATTTTTTTAATGTACCTTTGAATCGTTATATCAATACGTGCTTTTATAAACCGTTATGGCGTAATACCTCTAAAAACCTAATTGTAATGATAGGGTTAATATCTAAAGTGATTTAGACAAGCTACTAAAGCATATGTACAGTTATATAACATCTCGGTAGAAATATAACTCCTATAAGTCAAGTCAAGTCTTATAAAGCACAATGTACAAATAATGAAGCTGAACTCCCCTAAATGCCGTTTTACCTCCCGTTTTCATTCTAGTTTCTTCATTCCCACTTGTGTACAAGCTACTCACTCATGTATAATGTTGTAAACCATAATTATTATATTATAAGCTTTTCATACACATTTTATTTACACTCAAAACCCTAATTCAAAAGTCAGAAACCCCTAAACCGAGCATTTTATAGTAGATCATGACCCGTTTCTTGTTTTTTATCCATATATCCCCAAACCAAACACTCAAATAAGTTGTAAATAACTTAAATTACAACATTAACAATCATATCCTATCATTATTTCATCATTTCAACAACAATATTCAAGAATTAAACCCAGAAAACCCTAATCTAGTTTTAACCCTAAAACCTAAAACTAGGCCCTGTTCTAATTCAGATTAGTCTATAAAACATAGGATCTGAGAAATATCAATAGGATCTGGATATTAAGTGAAAACATTAGGTTGTAGCCCTATGTCTTGTGATCATTTTTCCGGTGGAATCAACCCGATTCGACGTCGGATGAATTAGTTACAGCCGAAATGGCAAAGGTACGCAGATTCTGCACACCTGTAGTAAATGGCTATTATCTCTAAATTTTTCTATAGTAACCCTCAAATATGTAAAACTAAACGTTGTAGAGGACTCAAATATCTAACAATGCTCGGTGGTTTGAGCTTCAACGGAATTACGGTTTGTAAATGGCAACCATTTTACCGAGACTGATGTTGGCTGTCCAAAAACAGCCATGTATAAATCAAACCAAACACCCCTAAAACGTCTAGAACCACCTCCACCTTGCATTCTAGCCTTCATTACTCATCCCCTAGCCTCTCCACATCACCCCCCATGTGTCCTAACCTGGTTATCAAAGTTTCTTGACCTCTAAGTGTTGCTAACACTATAAATAGGAGCACATATACTTCATTCTAACTCATCCCCCACTTCTTCTTTCTATAACCCAATTGAGCAAACATTCTCTGCTCCATATGATCCTAGGATCATATAAGAATATCAAGCAAGCGAAGCTTTGAAGATTTGAAGCCCCGGGAACAAGATACAAGGCGTACGAGTGGAAATACTACCCGAAACGACCCATTTCTATCATTTTTGCTCCTTGAAGCTCAAACCCAGGTTTTGAATGTTTTACTTCTGCTACTACACCCTTATAATGTTCATATGATCCTAAATATACAAGGCGTACGAGTGGAAATACTACCCGAAACCCTAATTTCGCGTTTTTCTTAAAACTAAATGTTATAATGATTAAATATTATTATAATCTATCCTAGCATGCTTAACTAATGTTAAAATAACCACTTTATTGATTAATGAAGGAATTTGAACTTAAAACCCGCACGTTTATGTTTTGAAACCCTAATTTGACCTATTTTGCTTCCTAGCCTAACGAATCATTATTTTAAACTTGCGTTACGTTAAAACTTCATATTTTAGTTTATTATAACTTATAAATATCTTTTGAAATGTTAAAATAAGCTTGCATGGCAATTTGGACATGTTTTGTAATTATTATCCATGCAAGGGGTATATATCGTAACTTTCTAAAACTTATAACTAAAGGGGCTGAAATGTAATTTTATAAGTTATAACTAAAGGGGTCTATTATGTCACTTTCAAAGTACAAAGGTTTATTGGATATCTTTTAAACTTGAAGACCAAACATGTAAAAGTGCAAACCCATAAGGGTATATTTTTGCCACTTTTCAAACTTAAGGGTCTAAAATGTAACATTTTGAAAAAGTATAAATTCATGTTTAAAAACTTCACGACATAACTATTAATTAACGCTTCTCGTGATTACCATTTCCAGATATGGATAAAACGATTAAACGAGTATATCATAGCTCAGAACTAGGGTAGCTTCATATTAAGGAGTTTCATCTTCCTGGTTCATTACATTATGACTGAGTTGTTTGGTTCTACGATGTACTGTGCCCTAGCTCCTCAAACGTTTACTGTATGGCTTCTGTATTTTGATGTCCCGTATGTGATACTATAATTCCAAAAAACTCTTCAATCAACTCATAACTCTTGAAAACTTAAGTTTAGAGTACAATCTTCCTAAGATCTCAATCATATTTTCTAAAAGTTGCGGGACGTGGCTGGTTACGATCTTTCTGTCTATTATTCCTTCCCTGTTAAGATTGTGATAAGGTTGTGAGATTTCATTTCAGAATATTTATTACATCTACCTATCAGGTGTGTTCATAGCCTCGCTTTTAAATTGTTTGAATTGTTTTTTTAAAAAAGCGAGGGGGATTCATGATTGTTAAAAAATCTTTTTCATATAGTTTATAGTTTTACAATGTGATTACTTTTTTAAAGGCTTAATGTATTCTGAACCCTTGAGTTAAATCATTGTGATTACTTTATATATCCGGTGTTACCTGATAGATTTACCAGGTATGCTAGTGGGTGGACTTATTCGTATCTGAGTTACTGTTAGTTTTGGCAGTTGTTGCTTATAGTGGCATTATTTACATATCATGAATCATTAATTATTGATTGCGAATTGTTCAGTGGAACGCGAATATTGTGTTAGATCTATTGGGTGGTGACAGCTCCCCGTTTGTATACCCATATTGGAGGTAGCAAAAAACGTACATATATTTGTCCTAATAGTTCCTTGGCTGTTTCTTTTCCACGGGGACATAGTCCCTAACCAATATCATCAGTGATTTCCCTGTTAATATATTGATGTCTTGGCGTAGAGGCAATTTAAATAATGTTCCCATATGATTGTCCCTGCAATACACAGAATTTCCATTATAACTTGTATTCAACTATTACATTTCAAACCTATAAATTTCACTCAACCGTTGTGTTGACCCTTTTTATGCAAGTTTATTCAGATAATTAAGCATCATATAGCATGGATGGCAATGGACTGAAAGATGGGCTAACTTAAACTTTGTTATCTTTACATTTTTGTTTCTAGATTTTTGCGGACCTTGCAATTAGTAAAACTCTGATTTGAAATAGATGTTAAACTTTATCTTTTGAATATAACGTCTCTTTTTGTCGGTCGTTTTCTATGATTATGATTGTTTGTATACATGAAGTAAACCCCTGATTAGCCTCCGATTGTTTTTTATAAAATTGGGGGTGGTACAAGTATTGAATGTTGTGTTTGGATGAAATTAAATAATTTTAACGTTACCCTGTGATTGTCCCTGCAATACTAGTATTTCCACTATAACTTGTATTTAACTATTGCATTTCAAACCTATGAATTTCACTCAACCTTTGTGTTGACCTTTTTTATGCATGTTTATCACAGGTAATTGAGCAACTTATAGCATGGAGTGACATGGACATGAAGATGGCTAAAACTTGTTATCATTCACATTTTATGTTTCTAGATTTTGGGACCTGCCTTTGTAAACTCTTGATTTTTGAATGAATGATAACATATCTTTTGATAACGTTATTCTTTTGGGTCGTTTTTTCTAATGATTATGATTGTATGTATCCATAAGTAATACCCATGGATTAGCTTCGATGTTATATTGTAAAAATGGGGGTGTTACAAGTATTGTGTTGGTGTTTGGAGAAAACTGTGTATAAAATGATCTTTGTAAATAGATTTTTATTTTATTATAAAAAGCAGGTTTAAAGTGATTCATAGTGGTAAGGTACGATACACCATTAGATAACAATCTCTAGATTTTTATGACAACTAGAATGAATTTTTCAAATATTACATTTAAGACAATTTCATTAATATTAAAATGATTTTATTACTTAAATTGACTTTCTTATTTTAAACTTAGATTTTTTAAAAACATTATTTAATTTGGCCTTTACGAGTTAAAGTCGATACATTGTAATAATTTCCGTTCTTTGTATTGATATTTTTTTATATGTTCATTTGTCGTGAGTACTACTGTTGATTTTCTTTCGTTTGCTCCCCCAACCTCCTCCCTAATTTCAAATCTAGCAATCGTCGATATCCTCCTTTGAAGAGAACGATAAGGTTGTCGAGATTACAGTCTTCTTCTTCATTCATAACTTACTTACCGGAAGAAATTGAATTTGAAGCTTATCTTGAAAGAGATTCGTTCCAACCGGGAATTGATCTTACCCTCCCTCCACCCTTGAAATTTCCAAGAATAGCAATCCTTCTTCACCTCACTCTCACGGAGTGACAGGTTTGTTATTGGAAAGTCGTAGATGTTTTTCTCGTTGATTCCGATTTGCGTGGAAAAATGATGACTCGAATTGAGATAAGGAAAAAGATAATTTGTCTCTTGGCAACTTACTTACATCAACAGCCAAAACTTCTTTCTCGTCCTTAAGAAGTTGAAGAAATCAAAGAAAAAGAGATAAGTTTCAAGTGATGATTTCCAATCGATACCCATTGTCATTGCCAATTAGAATCAATTTTGTTAATCCGATTGTTTTAATATCATTTTTCCAAACCAATGGATTTCAAATGGACTTAACCATTAATTTGATTCTCCGAATAAAGTATTTTACCACCTCATTTGTTGATACGACTCGCCTTTTATGCGGAGTTGTCAGGCGAATGTTACCTCTGAATACTATCGAATCGTGGGACAAAGTACTTTCAAACCCGGTTATAATAGATTTATTATGACGCTCAATTTCATGATAATAAATCTTGTTTCAATTGGAGGAGAATTTAAAGAGAAATTTCATCGGGACTCTTTTAGTTTTCAATCGAAACGTCATTTTCTTCTACCTCCGCCAGCACCTCCTATGATTGTCTTGAATTTTGAATCCAAACCTCTTGATTATGAAGAATGTTGTGCTTAATGATGATATTTCTACAAAGCAATAGTTGAGATGCTCAAATTCCTTCAAATTAATCATCTGGATTTTTTCTTCATATTTTTCTTACACCAAACAGGACAAGGCACTCACTTTTGATATTCTCCCTTTAGGAAAGTGAGAATTTGTTTTTGACCCCGTATGCGTTTCACTATGTGCTATACGTATCCATTCTTTCAAATGTATTATTATTCATTATAACCATTCTAATTGCATATGCACCAACCAACATCAACTCTCAAATCACTCACAAACTAAATAACACCACAACTCATATCCACACCACCCAATTCTAACTAATCACCTGTAGACCCTAATCGATTTATGTCCCTCACTCATCATAATCTATATTTACCATTTCCATTAATACCCCTCCTCCTAAAATATAACTAAAACCATCTTCACTTATTAACTTCAACCCAATTCCTTATCATCTCACCAACTTTAACATTATCACCTACCACCATTCTACTATCCCCCAACCATCACCCCACCCTTACTCCTATCCCCCCCCCCAATCTTATCACAAACCTACTACCTCGTACAAAAAATTCATATAACCCTTCTCACTACTAATCCCCCACCCCTTCCTCTCCCTACACCCAAACTAACTCCACTCAAACTAACCATTATCTCCTCCCACTCTGCTCTCATATCTATATCCCACACTAAATCCCCCACTCCACCATCCCTCCAACACATCCACCCCAACTCTCTAATCCCTCCACATTTAAAACAACACCCACTACCAAAACCTATCTTGTCCCCCATATAACTGAACTATGTCATCTCGTCTGTTATTAACAAGTGTGCATCCACATACAATCACCACTTTCCAATCCCCCTCACAATCACTAACCCCCCCTAACACCCCCACTACAAGTAACCATCCCACACCCCACTATATCATCAGATATAAATAACCCTAACCTCTTCTCTATGTCCAAACAACCTCCTCAAAAACTTTTCCTTAACACCACCTCACCTCCTATCATCTTCATCCCTCTACCCCTCCCTCAAAACTCACTATCACCTAAAAAAATATACCCTTAACATCCAAATTTAACAACCCATCCCCTCTTAAAACTCCTCCGTTCCCACTACTCATCCAACCTTGAGTGATAAACTGTGTTCTCACTACCTCTCTATTATGCTAACCACCTTGTACTGAAGTCTACCGCATCCTCACCCTATCTCCTCTGTCATCCTGATCACAAGTACTACCATTAATGAGTGAGACTCACCCCCATGCCCACTCTACCAGAAGCTCAGTATATACAATGCAGTGTGTATAATATAATGTCGTCTCTTCATATACCTACAAACCTCAAAAGTGTGTGCCATTATACAAGTCATCTACTCTCTCTCTATAATATGATTGTGTCGAGAAGAGAAATCTTACCTATGCTCCCCCCTCTCCTCTCAAAATTCCTCCACATAAACCTTAATCAACATACCCTAAGACAACACTTCAAGCTACACCATGATATTGACTCGATGTCCGTGACTTGTGTGACATTTCTCACTAACACCACAGTCACCACAACCACTAAACACTCTTAAGAAACACAAACTCTATCTCCAACACTCAATCTATAACACCCCATTGCATACTCAATAACTGAAGATCTCCCCTCCCAAACACCCTATTATTTACAATCAGTGTACTTAAAAATGTAATAGTATCCTGAATCCCTTTTTCCGTCATGAGTCCACACAACAAGACCCATGATGGAGTCTCCGTCCAATAAATCAAAATATAATAACTAATCCCTACCCCTTAGTCCATCTATATACTCCACGTCCCCTCTATCAACCTCTATAACACTACTGCGACCCCAAACCCAAAAACTACCAACCAGTAGTCAAAAAATATCACTCAACTAGTGTACCACTTCCTCACGTCTCTTCACGCATCCAAATAACTTCACACTCAATACACGACAAAAAATAAACGCAAACACATGTAACACTACACTTTCAATATAAAAATTAATCCACCAACAACTCCTACTGTGTAATCCTAATATACAACAACACATAATATATTAATCTCAAAAGTGTCCCTATCTACCTCATTTACCATTAAACATAAAAATCCAGTCTTGAAGACTCGGTGACTGTACCCTAAATCCTCCTAGTTGATTACTACACTAAAATGTTCATACTGCTTGAAAATTACACTAACGTCCATAACAACCTCATAACCAGCTCCGCAACCCCCCGACATCATATCCAAGACTAAGGAAGTGACAACACTGATATAAGACTAGTCCGTAAACTCTCCAATCCCCCATATTGTCACTACCCTAGCACAAGCAAGACCTAACATCTACATCTCTGTCTCGTGTATACACTCCCTGCACATAATGATACTCAAAACCCACATCACCCCTAAATCCAAAACAACATTTGTGTATACCTAAGTAAGTTGCTCATGTCTCCTATAAAGACAACATTATGTCATCGTCAGATAACCATAAGATGTTTACGCTCTCAGACTCCTGTGTACACCCATGTCATTGTCATAAACCAACAATAGTTATCTTCATCCTCACCTAATCCCTGCAGTACGCATAGTGTATATATTAATAAATTGCGAGCCCCCAAGTGACGTGTATCGAAACGCACTCGTACGTACCAATATTCAAAAAACACCCCAACAGTTCTCATATATAAGTGAGAGCACACTGCATCGTTCACAATAATGACCGCCAAGTAAAATACCATACAAGCGTGAGACTATGTTAAGTTTCGTGTAAGAGTATGTCTTAGTAGACCATCCAACGCCAACAATATATGTATACTCCTAAAAAAGCTAACCAAATCTTAATCTTAAAAGTGATAATACACGTAGTCTACTTCCTAACCATACACTGACTCTCTGATGTCCTGCCCAAACCAAGTCACTGATTAACAGACAATGACTCACCTGTGTGCTACTAAGTCTCAAAAAATCAACATCCATATATCCTCCTCCCTCATCCTTTACACATGCTTCTGCCTACTTAATATCTCTGATAGAACAATACAAGATCCACCGTGTGTCCATCAACGCCGAGAAATAATACATTTTCAACCCTCTTCACCTCCCCGTGCATTATCCCCTCAACAGACACCTTATATCGCCTATCTTGCTAATCAACTAACCCTCGCTACCGCTACATAAATAATTAGATCTTATCCATATTTCCAAACGAATATGTTAGACGTGTTCTGTCACCTAATTCTTACCTTATCCTTATGAATGACCTAAACACATCAAACGTTCGACACGTGTATCTTGTGACTCAGATATTTAAATTCTAGTTGACTCATCAAGACATATAAAAGGTAACGTACACTAAATGAAAATGTACATGATCATCCTCTCCACTCATATAAGAGAGAGAAAATTATCGCCGAAACGCTCAATTACCAAACAATTTAGACGAAAAGTCATCCAAGTATGTAAATAGAAGTACTCATATGCAATTATGAGTGTTGCTCAATTGACGAATGATCACTGTCCCATCCAAAACCAATGAGATCGCTATCCTGAGTAGAATTAAGAAGGCGAATATTATGGACAGTGTGCGACTAGTTCTCATGATAGAGCCAGATTGATTCATCACAGTATAAGTCAACAAAAGTGTCCGACATCATGTGTCACTTTAGTGTTTATGACTAAGACACGTATAGTCGTGACATATACCCATCCTCAATAAAAATTGTAATATCGAGCAAATATTGTAATTCTAAAACATTTAAAAGAATACTATCCATGTTGTCTTCTACAAAATAACAGAGATTCTGAACACACAGATCGTGGTACTACCGAATATGTATGTTAGGATGGTTCACGGCTAAGAGGAGGAAAGAGTGTGAAAGTTACCTCACTAAAGTAGCAGGTGAGAGAAATAAAGAGTGAGTGTGTAGTGTCATAACATTTAAACTAACGGTGATTCTGTTGCTTTATGGATGATCGTGGATGGGACAACTAGAGTTAGAAAAAGTCGTGTGGGAATGTTGATGATCAGAATTGTGAAGTGAAAAGGTTGTAGAGTGAAGCATCGGGTCAGTGAGTGCGGCTGTTGTTGGATGTGTCTTGATGGATGTCGAGTGTGGGGTTGTGACTAAGGCGTAGAGTGAGAGATGGAGATGGTAAGGTGGTGTGAGAAAAAAGAATTACATTTATGTCAAAAACACAAATTAATTTGGTCTACGTTTGGGGTAGGGGAGTTATTAGTTGTATCAAGAAAATCATTTAAAAAGAGTAAAATTCTTTGAAAATGGAATTCGGGCAGGTGCTTTATAACTTGTGATTTCTTATCTCTTATCAACAAAATCTTTGCTACTTTTCAATGGTTTTCCAGTTGTTTGGGGATAATTTTCGAGGTATTGTTATAAGGCAGGTGATATTGCGTGAGGACTCACAATCGTCTTAGTTTGGGGAATTTTGATATAAGTGTTAGGGAATCACACATATCCATTTGTACTTTAAAATAATCCTAATTTATCCTAAAACAGACCAAAAATGGCAAAAATATGCTTGTATTTGTGTTTTGTGTGTGCAGGTACGGATATATCAAAAATCACAAGAAAACAGTCAAAAACGGGCAAGCACGGGCACGAGAATCAGAAGAGAACAAAAAGAAGCCAAAGAATCAAAACCGAAGCCAGAAAGTCAAAGACCGCAGTCAAATCCAGTCAATAGCAGTAATCCACTACAAGAAAAAACCTCACAATAATCCAATTCCAGTCCCTCAAGTTTTATAAATGTCCAAAAATGACCCCTCACCTCTTATTGGGCCCTTCAAACCCTATTGGGCCTGAAATTCCCTAAAATACCTTACCCGGATCTAGTAAGCCCAAAAGCCCAATTCATAAGCCCATTACTAGAGCCCTCTTTCCCTTTTAAAATAATCAACAAAAGGGCAAACTTTTTGCATATTTTCGAAAAGTTCGAAAAGTTATTTTATAACTAGAAAAGGGCAAAAAAAGGGAAAAAAAAAAGCAAAGAGAGGGGCTAGATATAATAGAATTTTAGAATTTTAGATCATTGGTTAGATGAGAATTTTAGAAATTTTTTAGGGAATCTAGAATCTTAGAATTGAATAGAAGAATAGAAGAATTTGAATTAGAGAATAGATAGAATATTTAAGAAGAATTAAGATTTTAGAAATTAGCATTAGAATTTTATGGTATTATGTATTAGACTAGGAATAGTTTAGAATAGAATTGCATTTTTCCTCTAAATCTCTAACCTGAAATAATCTGTCAATAAATAAAAAAAAATAACATTAAAAAAGGGCGGACACTTCCATTTACTATTCACCCAGTCTGATCCCATCTTTTACCCAAGCTGTAAATATAAGAGGGCAAAATAGAAATTAAAGGTTAGATGGTCATATTCATGAGCTCGTTATAACACTAAGGAGGGGTCATTTCAGATCAACTCAAGGGGTTACTTAACGCTCACACGCAAGATGTGACGGCCACCATCTCTATGGAAGAAAAGAGCACAAAGACGCACGGTGTTTGTTTTGCCACTACTAGCTCTCAGAGAAAGAAACAAAAGTGTGCCTCACAATGGGAATTTGAGCCCGCTTGGCACATCTGTGTGAGGTTCACTTAGTGATCCAATGGCCAAAAATAAAGATAAAAAAAATGAAAGAAAGATCAGTTTGATCCAATGATTATGACAATGAGTGGTGAAGATTGAAGGATTGAAGAGCAAGGCAAGGCATCCTAGAAGCTTCTTTCAGCACCTATAAATAGGGCCTCACTCTTCACACACACACACACACGTAGCTTAGGTCTTAGTTTTAGCTTAATTTCTTTTTAGCTTAATTTAGCTTTAAATCCTTGTAATTTTCTTAATGTAAACAAGCTTTATTATAATGAAATTTCAGTTGTTTTAATCTCTCTTAAGCTCTTTTACCTAATCTCATAAGCTTTCACTTTTTCCTATTAAATAAGCTAAGATCAATAAGCTCTCAATAAGCCCTTTTCAGTCTATAAGCTGAAATTGGGTTTAACTAGACTTAATCCTACTTAAACCTTAAATCAGCTTAATATCTTACCTTATTACCTTTGTAAATGAATGAGGAAAGCTCTTGGAAGTTGGTTGCAATGGAGGACCAAATGGACTTTACCCTAGCTTATCTAATAAGCTAGGGAGCTTGTAGCTGCTCTTAATTGAGTCCTCTTGTTTAGCTAGAGGATCAAGTAAGTTCTCTTTAAATTCCTTAAGTTTTAAAGCTTTTAGTAATAGTATTATTGCTTTCTATATTAGATTTGCCTAATTGCTTGTTCATTTGCTTATTCTATTTACTTATTTGTCCTAATTTGATTCTTATCTAGCTTATTAAGTGAATTTAGTCATTTGTCTTTAGATTATAGAATTTATATTTTATTGTTATTCACTTCTGTCATAAAAGCTTAAAAAACCAAAATATTAGTTAATAGTTTTAGATCTTAGGATTTTGGCTTAATCAGTAGTTAAATTGTTTTTAATCAAGTAGTTATAAGCTCTAGGTTATCTGATATTAAGTTTCTAATAGGTAGATTTCATTTTAAAAAGCTTTATCAAATCTGTCAATCATTATAAGGGGTGTTTGGCACAAGCTTGTTTGACCAGCAAAAGTCAAACTAATTTGATCAAATTACTTGAGTTAGTTGTGTTTTAGCTTAAGATCAATAGGGAATTAATTTTTAGAAGTTAGATTTTAAAAATGAAAAAGATTGAGCTTATTTTTCCTTCTTCAGCACCAGGGCATTTTAACTTGTTAAATTTACTTGTGAAATATTGATTCAAGTTTCTTAGGTTCTAGATTTGGCTTTCATTGTGTCTATACACCCTTAGTGAGTGTGTCCAAGTGCAGGATTACTACTTTTGTAACCTACATTTGTGGTCTTTACACTTTACCAAGTGCATCAGCAGGAACCTTATCAGTTCCTGCTGTCACTTTTGGTTTCCTTGATTAATTAGGTAATTATAGGATTTAGGATTTAATTTTCTAGTAGCTAGTAGTCTAGGTGTAGCTTAATCTAAATTAGGATCTAGTTTTCAATTTGTAGCTTATTTCATAGCTTAATTCTTGCTTTAAAATCAGCTTAATCAGTTAAAAAACAAAAAAAATAGGTTAAATACTTAGTTTCTTAAAATCTTAATTCTAGCTTAAGATAGTAGTTTTTATAGCTTAAATAGATAGATTATAAGTAGCTTAACTAGTTTTCAGAAGCTTATAGTCTAGTTTTGTCTTTTGAGCTTAATAGCTTAATGAGATTTTGTGCTTAATACCTTATTTTCTGAGTTAGCTTGTTTCATGCTCAATTTCAGCTGATTAAAATAGTTTCCAGCTATCTTTTCTTTTCTTAATTAGCTTAAGCATCTTATTATCTTCCTAGAACACTTTTTCTTTTTCAAAATGAGCTTAATTTGAGCTTTTTACAAGTCAAAAAGCAAAAGTGAGCTTAACTCACTTGTTTCTGTAATCAGCTTATAAATAAGCTGATATTGAGCTTATCTGTGAGTTTCAGCCCTAGTAGCTTTTATTAATTTTGTTCCCACCAGCTTATTATTCAACTTTGCTCTTTTAAGTTTTAGCTAAAAAGCACTTTTTAAAACTTCTTCTTATTATTGGGCTTATTAGGACTAAGGGTGAATTCAGGTTGGGCTCTCAGGGGTTGTTTGTGTAAATTTCTAAGTTTCATTTGTGTCCTATTAGTCCCTAGCCTTCACAGTTAGTCGTTACTAGTTAAATCTTTTGTTTTTATTAATAATTAGGTTAGATTTTTAATTAGTTAAATTAATCTTTATTAAAAAGTTAAAAATTAGGGCTTTTATTTTTTATAAGTTTCTGCATTTTTTCTTTATTTAGTATAATTTTTATAAAATTTTTAGCATTCTATTTTTAATATTTTTATATTCTATTTTTAATAATTTCATTATTTTTATAGTTTTTAAGTAGTTTAAATTTTAGAAAAATCGTATCTTTTAATCTAAAAAGCCAAAAATAGTAATTCTTTTTTCTAAAATTTTCTTTTTACTTATTTAATTAGGAAAATTTTAATTTCAATTATTTATATATATTTTTTATATTTTCTAGGATTTAATTAGTTTTAAATAGTTTTAAATTCTAAAAAAAATTCAAAGATAATCTAAAAAATATTTTTCTTTTTCTTAAAATTTTATTTTATCATAATTTAGGATTATAATTTTAGTTTACATTTTTAGGGGTTAAATTTAGTATACTTGCCAAATTGTCGCGTTTTATTTGTTTCCCGTATTTGTTTAATTGCTTTTAATTGTTCAAATTTTACTTGTTGTAGAAATTAACTTGTCATTTATTCATCAACTTCACAAGCAGATCTAATACAGATTGAGAGCGAGAGGTGAGAGTAAAAAGCGTATAGAGTATACCTACTAGGAATGGGATGCGTAGAGGTGTCTTCTTCCTATTCGTATGTGATCTCATTCAATTTGCGCGTATAGAATCGGCAAATGTAGTAGATATCAACTCATTATACAACGCTGCGCGAACACGTAGTGTGGATGAGGAGGAGTGCTCTTATGATTGATATTATTATCGAATCTAATTGACAAGTTTTCGAGTATGGACAAGAAATCAGATTCTTAATTGTCTAGCTTTGAGATTATATCAAAATATAACAAGAGATATTATCTTAAACCTACATACTCAATCACACTCGATTGATATGAAAATAACGACATCCCTTTCCAAAACGATAAGAATATGCATCAGATCATAACTCATACTTGTGTAGATGATGTCATATTGAGTCTATTTGTCCAATAGTTGTGTTCCAAATATTTGGCAAATATATGCATAAAATACACAATGAAGTAGGATTGACGACTTGAATGTTTTGTCCAAAATATTCAAGTAATTTACCTTGCAATGCAATTGGTAAAGTTGTCATCTCCGAAAAGCCAAACATGAGCAAATGCACAACATATGTAACTTTGCTCAAACAATTCAAAACTCAAACTATCTTATCAAAACTCTCTCTTACTTTATCAAATAAGCATACTATTTCTTCTTCACCAAATAAGAACCCTTTAACCATCTAAGGTTATGATTAAGAAGAATTGAACATATTCCACAAACCATTTTTGTGCTTTCTTTCAATAGGTGATCGTAAGAGGATTTTGAATATAAAGATGATTATTATTCAAACGATAATCAATCTCACTATTCAATCTAATTACAAAATTAGAATATAAACATGAAATCGAGACTAGGATTTATCTGGATCACGGAAATATCAATCAAATGACCATAGATATTTTCCCGAGTCTACATGTTTAACCATCCTTGGTTATTACATGAAATCACGAAGCCGATTGCAAGACAACAAGATTAGTCATCAAATTGTAACTCACACTTGCAATGAAGATGTTTCATTGAGTCTAAAGTGTTCAAATGTTTGTGTTATTAGATATGGTCAAATTATACATGCTAAACTTAACACACTCTAAGTAGGATTGACTACTTATGAATTTCCATCAGGAAACTTATAAATACTCCAACTTGATAAGCACGACTTGGATGTTATTTCTGAAAAATCAAACCGATAACCCTTATTACTTATATAAGCTTCTCTTAATAACCTAATATCAACACCATCTCCCAAATAATAGAAAATTGATCCTTGCCCAAATTTGGCACCTCCATGGATCGATGGATCCTTCGTCCTAGATTCATCTTCGATTTAGTTAGATCTGCCCTATGGCATTAGATTTAAACATCTTCCTCTTGTCAATCTCTTGCTTAAAATTCTAACATACATGTAACTAAACTTTAGTTAATCATCATTTATTTCTACAAAGAAACAAACATAAGATCTATTGAGGTAAATAACCTTAATTGGATTTCTTTCATGAAAGACATGCAAATATGCATTCTTTGAACACTCTCGTTGTAGAGCATTACACATTGTCACTCTTAAGCATACTCTTAGGTCCTAGATGACTCATTCTCTCTTATACATACAACAACTTGTTTGCTCTCTCATTTAACCTTAGGATTCCGCACATCTTGTTTAGGATTACGCGAACCGAAATAAAAGCATGTTATTTGAGTCATGTTAGGCCCTCTATGAAAAGATAATACAAATTTTATCTTTGCTACACTTTATTAGAAAAATATAGGACTTATATTTTGTCTAACATGAGAATGACTACTGGAGAATCTATTGCACTAGAAATTTAATTTGACCTAATGGTTGAATTGCTTCTAAGAGTGAAGTTAGGTTCGTGGTATAACCCGTAAAAATGATCGTGTTTAGCCTGAATTGATCACCACTACTTATAGTCTCATATTCATTATCTAATTTGATTAAATAGCTCTTCCTAAGTATGCCTAATGATAGTCTACATCGATAGACTTTGTATCTCATTAGGAGTGCACACTAAGCAAGTAGAAATTAGATTTCTCTTTAATCAATCTAGACAACATGCACCTCACATATGTGCTTTGAAGCATCAAGATGATAACTTGCTCCCGTCTGATGCAATTATATGACTTCATGATTATTTTGATGCTCAACGATTAATTGCATATCTATTAAATGCATGTCTATTATAAAGATATTTGTATTTTTTTAGCAATTTAGATAAAATATCTCTTAGTTTATCTAAATGACACATGCTCCAAAATGCTAAATGCTAACATGTTTTACATGATGATTACATTTAAAATTATCATGTTTTGTTTGCGTCATATTACATGACTTACATGTTAAGTGTGCACTGGTATGTGTTTATTTACACATACCTTTTACCTAATTAATCGAGCTAAAAAAACCAATAATGACCAAAAACTAATAAAAATACATTGTATTTGTATATTTTGTGGTTTGTGTCTTGCAGGTATCGGATATTCAATGAAAGGACAAATGTAAAGACCAAACAAACAAATCCAAGTACGGGAATGAAAAGAGGGCGAAAAAACCAAAGCCAAAGGCGTACCCATATTTTACGGACCAACTCGGGCCCACTTAATAGGCCGGGTCAGCCCACAT
>BQNB010033298.1:0-52451 GCA_026074375.1 Tanacetum coccineum
ATTGTTTGTGATATGATACTCTTTCAAGAATGATGTAGATTTCTATTTTGATTTTAATCAAGGCTCTTCTACTAAACATTAAAGAGAAATTATTCAACTTCTTAAAATTGTTTTTTGAAAGAGTATCACAAAAACAGATTTTGAGAACTTTTTTCAAAAAATCTTTTGACAAAAACTTTCTTTATAATCACAAACCCACAATTGAATGGACACTAAGACACTCACTCCTCATTCTGTTCATTGCAGAAAACGGCCGAAACCGGACATGTCTTAGTCCACTTAAATAATTACGAATAGATATATATGACCCACAACTTAGAATTTATAGAAACTTGATTTCATTCTCAAATTATTTAATGTTTTCACCACACATGAGAAACTGATCTTTTTGTTCCACAGACATTCAAGCATTAATCATCATATGCATTGATCATCAAAATTGTTTCTTTGTCAAAACAACTTCACGTTTCCACAAATGCATTTTTACTAAATTTTGACTTTTTGACACCACCGAGTTTGACTTTTTGATCCTTCCGATTTTGACTATTTGACTATTATTAGAGTTTCACAAACTAGATAAACAATGATTCATTTTAACTTATGAAAAAACCAAACTCGATTCGTTTTATGTTCTATTATAATTTTTCAGACTCCAAACAGTAGACAATTAATCAAACTCGATAATAATCAAACTCGATCAACACCATATACTTCCGAATTTCAATTTCAGCGACTAGTTAACCATTCACATGAATTATTTGAACCACAAATCATATCCACTTACGTTTGAACTCGAAAGAGGTGCTTTGATTTTCTACTCAAACTTGACAATAAGACTCGGTAATTATAAAAAGTAAAATAGAAATTTTTTCCTCCTTTTATAGCCACCGAATATTTGTTTGAAAAATGACACTTTCAGCCCCTGTGGTTTTCATTTTCGATTTTAATCATCTATTTCCCAAATTTTGTTTTTCAAATTTTCAAAAACTCCCCTTTGAGTAATGGAAATTTTCAAAACCTCCCCCTTGAAATGAAATCATTTCAAACTTTGTCCACCATTATTAAAAACTCCCCCTTGGAATGAAATCATACTAAGCATGTAGTCCGACAATGAAGATGTTTGAGTTTAAAATAAAAAACTCCCCCTTGAAAATATAGTATTTTTCAAATTCAGTTTATTTGTTATTCCCGAAATGATGTATATGAACGAAAATTTTCCAATTACTCCCCCTTAGATTATGATTCTGTATTTTTAATTGAAAGCGTTTTATATAAACTTATAATCATAAATCTAATCATGTGATCTTTAAATTATGTTTTTTTTGTTTTTTTTAATATGACAAATCTTTTTGAAATTTTGTAGTTTTCAATTTTTTCTTTTGTTTTTGAAAAATTTATTTATATGTTTTTTGATGTAAGAATCTCTTTTCAAGAAGATAACTTTGTCAGGCTTTCCAACTGTGTTGGAGTCATACATCTCATACCAATGCGATGAAAAAGATACTCAAAGTGTTCTTTTAGAAGAGCTTTAGTAAATAGATCCGCAAGTTGGTATCTGACCCACAAAGTAAAAATTCCACAGTACCCTTCTCAACATGTTCCTTAATAAAATGATACCGGATGTCTATGTGCTTTATGTCTTTGAAATCTGAACCGGATTGTACGAGATAGCAATGGCACTCTTGGAGTCACAGTACACGAATCCGATTGTACCTTGTAATCCATATTCATGCAGTTTAAAGTTCCGCATTCCAAATTACCTTTTGCACGCCTGCAGACAAGAGAAACATATTCCAACCTCATCAGTAGACCATAGCAGACAGAACTTGTTTTTCTTTTGAACCCAACTCACGAGCTTTTCCACCAATAAATTGCAGTCCTCCTGATGTTCCTTTTTTACACTCATCGGTACATCCTGCATGGTCCGCATTTGAAAAGGAAAAAAGTTCAAATCCTGAGTCCTTTTTGGATACCCCATATGCCCATGTTATAGTACTGTCCTTAGGTTACCCGAAAGATGCCGTTTATAACCTCTTTGAGGTGTTTTACCGTAGGACGTGCTTGATAACGAGAACATAAAAAAAGTAGCAAATGCAGAGTATGGCAAAATTTGTGCCCATATAAAAACCCCTGGTACAGAGGATAGAAGCACAATATTGATATCGTAAGGATGATGTCTCGAGGATATTTGTCAGTTATTTTGCTTTGGTGGAACACTGAGGAAAACTGCACATGATTAAGAAACAAACCTTCTTGTTGGGCAATCCATAAATCGTTTTGTTTGGAGACACAGTAACGTCAGGATGAACAACAAATTGCCTATTGTTGTTAGTACCATGATTAAACTGAAATGAATAAAATTGAGATGTTAGATAACAAACAATCTTTTGACATTTTTTTGTCTTTTTTCTACTCTTCTGATTTATATGGTTTCAGGCAATTCTTTTTTGAAAATAATTTTTGATCAGTTTTCTTTCTCATGTGCTCCGTTATTGCTTTTCTAGCACATGCCTATAATGATTAAATATCGAAATATTCCTTTTGATTTTATATCAATTTTGTGTGTTTTTTGCCATTCTTTTTTCGAACACACTTTTGATTTTAACATTTTGCTTATGGATTTTTAGCTCTCTCTTTTCTGTTTTTAAGAATATCCTCAACCAGAAATTTCATTTATATGGCAGATACTCTTTTCAAGAATGATGAAGATTTCCTCTTTGAATTTTAATCAAAGACTCTATTTAACTAAAAAATAAAGATAAATCATTCAACTTCTTAAAATTAGCTTTGGTGCAAGAGTAATCATTTTTTGACACAAAAACAGGTTTTGAAGAACTTTTTCCAGAAATCTTTTGACAAAAACTTTCTTTAAAATGATAACAATTAATCATATAAACACAAACCCACAATTAAATGATAAAAAAAACCTTAAAAAAAGTCACATCACTCCTTCATTAAATGTTCATTGCAGAAAACGGCCCGAAACTCGGACAAGTGCAATTCGCTAGAATATGGAGGCCTTAGTCCACTTAAACATTGATATTTGGGATTTTCAGATTCCAGAAAATACAAACTTTTTCACTTCTTACTTTTTTGTCATGAAATCGCTAAAAACAATGTGAAACAAACCATAACTAAATCAATAATTGAATAGGACACTACGTCCACTTCACTCCTCAATTTTTGTTTCATTGCAGAAAATGCCCAAAAACCCGACATGACTTTAGGTCCACTTAAAACAATATGAATAGAAATATATACCCACAGATTCTAAGAATTCCATAAAAACTTGATTCTTTCTCAAAATTATTTGAATGTTTTCACCACACATGAGAAACTGATCTTGTTGTTATCCACAGACAATCAAGCATTATTCATCAAAATTATTATCTTTCCTCAAAACAACTTCACTTTTCCATAAACACATTTTTTTTACTGAATATTAACTTTTTGGGACACCACCGATTGACTTTTTGACCCGTTCACTATTAACTATTACTGACTTACACAAACTAGATAAACAATGATTCATTTTTAACTAATGAAAAAACCAAACTCGATTTGTTTTTATTGTATCTATAACAATTTATCATACCAAAACAGTAGACAAACAATCAAACTCGATAATAAAAAATCAAACTCGATAAACATCATACACTTACTAATTTCAATTTCAAGAGACTATTAACCATTCCTTTAGCTTTTTATCACCTTTATTTTAACATAACATTGTTATTAATATTCCCATGATTTCAATCTTGATGCATAAACTCTATAAGCACAAACTCGGTAATTCCTAAATATTAACCGAGTTTAAAATAACTCGATTAATGCAAACACATTGAAATTTATTTTTAACCACAAATCATATCCAGCGTTACTTTTGAGAAAGAAAAGTAGTAGGTAATCGTTGTAATGAACTCGAAAGAGGTGCTTTGATTTTCTACTCAAACTTGACAATAAGACTCGTTAATTATAAAAAGTAAAATAGAATAAAAATATTTTTTCCTCCTTTTATAGCCACCGAATATTTGTTTGAAAAATGACACTTTCAGCCCCTGTGGTTTTCATTTTCGATTTTAATCATCTATTTCCCAAATTTTGTTTTTCAAATTTTCAAAAACTCCCCTTTGAGTAATGGAAATTTTCAAAACCTCCCCCTTGAAATGAAATCATTTCAAACTTTGTCCACCATTATTAAAAACTCCCCCTTGGAATGAAATCATACTAAGCATGTAGTCCGACAATGAAGATGTTTGAGTTTAAAATAAAAAACTCCCCCTTGAAAATA
Source organism: Tanacetum coccineum (assembly GCA_026074375.1). Taxonomy (NCBI): domain Eukaryota; kingdom Viridiplantae; phylum Streptophyta; class Magnoliopsida; order Asterales; family Asteraceae; genus Tanacetum; species Tanacetum coccineum. Next base: position 4,292 of record BQNB010033298.1, read on the forward strand.
TAGTATTTTCAAATTCAGTTTATTTGTTATTCCCGAAATGATGTATATGAACGAAAATTTTCCAATTACTCCCCCTTAGATTATGATTCTGTATTTTTAATTGAAAGCGTTTTATATAAACTTATAATCATGAATCTAATCATGTGATCTTTAAATTATGTTTTTTTTGTTTTTTTTAATATGACAAATCTTTTTGAAATTTTGTAGTTTTCAATTTTTTCTTTTGTTTTTGAAAAATTTATTTATATGTTTTTGATGTATGATCTTTTTCAAGAAGATGACTTTGTCAGGCTTTCCAACTGTGTTGGAGTCATACATCTCATACCAATGCGATGAACTAGATACTCCACAAAAGACAGAGCGTTTTCCTTTCCTATTTGGAATAGCTTTAAGTAAATAGATCCGCAAGTAGGTATACTGTCCCGACAACGTACAATTTCCACAGTACCCTTACTCAACAGTTCCTTAATAAAAGATACCGGATGTCTATATGGTTATTTTTTGTCCTTAAAAGCTGAACTGGATTGTACGAGATAGCAATGGCACTCTTGGAGTCACAGTACATCGGAATCCGATTGTACTTGTATCCATAGTCAAGCAGTTAAGTTCGCATCCAAATACCTTGTGCACAGCCTGCAGACAAGGAAACATATTCAGCCTCAGCAGTAGACATTGCAGTACAATCTTGTTTCTTTGAACTCCAACTCACGAGCTTTCCACCTAGAAATTGCAATCCTCCTGATGTGCTTTTACAATCATCGTTACATCCTGCATGGTCCGCATTTGAATAGGAAAATAGTTCAATTCCGGAGTCCTTTGGATACCATAGGCCCATGTTATAGGACTGTCTTAGGTACCGAAAGATCCGTTTAACCTCTTTGAGGTGTTTGACCGTAGGACGTGCTTGATAACGAGAACATAAAAAAGTAGCAAATGCAAGTATGCCAGAATTGTGCCATATAAATCCATGGTACAGAGGAAGAAGCAGCAATATTGAATCGTAAAGGATGATTCTTGATGATATTTGTCAGTATTTTGCTTTTGGGTGGACACTGCACATGATCAAGATCAACCTTCTTGTTGGCATCCATAAGATCGTTTGTTTGGAGGACACAGTTCGTCAGGATGAACATCAGTTGCATGTTGTTGTTGTACCATGATGATTACTGAATGAATAAAATTGAGATGTTAGATAACAAACAATTCTTTTGACATTTTTGTCTTTTTCTACTCTGTCTGATTTATATGTTCTGGCAATTCTTTTTGAACATATTTTTGATCAGTTTCTTTCTCATGTGCTCGTTCTTGCTTTTTCTAGCACATGCCATATGCTTTATTCGAATTATTCTTTTGATTTATCATTTTTGTGTGTTTTTGCAATTCTTTTTCGAACACACTTTTGATTTACTTTTTCGCTTATGGATTTTGCTCTCTCTTTCTGTTTTTAGAATATCTCCCATTTCCAATAATTCTTTTTGACCATGATACTCTTTCAAGAATGATGAAGATTTCTCTTTTGATGTTAATCAAGACTCTTTTACTAAAAATTAAAGAGAAATCATTCAACTTCTTAAAATTGTTTTGTGAAAGAGTATCATTTTGATGTAACTTGTGTGTATGAACTATGAAGTAGCACCCCAAGTGGTATTCCGCTGCGTTGTTGTGATTTTGGGGGTGTTACATAATCACAAACCCACAATTGAATGGACACTAAGTCACTCAATCCTCCTTCAGTTCATTGCAGAAAACGGCCAAAACCGGACATGACTTAGTCCACTTAAACAATTGAGATTTGGATTTGCATATTCAAGTTAAAAAACTTTTCACTTTCACTTTTTGTCATGATTTATAAACAATGAAGACAACATATCTAATTCAATAATTGAATGAACACTAAGTCACTCACTCCTCATTCTGTTTATTGTAGAAAACGGCCGAAACCGAACATGACTTAGTCCACTTAAACAATTACGAATAGATATATATGACCCACAGCTTAGAATTTATAGAAACTTGATTTCTTTCTCAAATTATTTGATGTTTTCTCCACACATGAGAAACTGATCTTTTGTTCCACAGACATTCAAGCATTAATCATCATAAGCATTAATCATCAAAATTATTTCTTTCGCAAAACAACTTCACGTTTCCACAAAAGTATTTCTACTGAATTTTGACTTTTTGACACCACCGAGTTTAACTTTTTAACCATTCCGAGTTTGACTTTTTGACCCTTCCGAGTTTGACTATTACTGAATTTCACAAACTAGATAAACCATGATGCATTTTAACTTATGTAGGATCCAAACTCGATTTTTTATGTTCTATTATCATTTTTCAGACGCCAAACAGTTAGACAAACAATCAAACTCGATGAACACCATATACTTCCGAATTTCAATTTTAGCTACTAATTATCCATTCCTAAGCTACTTATCACTTATTTTTCCATAAACATAGTTTCATATCGTCCTTGATTTCAATCTTGTTGCATAAACTTGATAAAAACATAAACTCGGTAGCATAAACTCTATAAAACACAAATTCGATAATCCTAAATATTATCGAGTTTAAACTCGATAATGCAAACTCATATATCATTTAATCCATAAAACATATCCACTTACGTTTGAGTAAGAAAAGTAGTGGTAATCGTTGTAATTAACTCGAAAAACTGTCATTGATTTTCTACTCAAACTCGATAATATGACTCGGTAAAAGAAAAGTGAAAATGAAAAATATTTCTTCCTTTTATAGCCACCGAAAAAGATTCAGAAATTACACTTTCAGTCCCTTTAGTTTAACATTCCAAATTTTGACTTTGATTTTTCAAAAACTCCCCCTCGATTAATGAAGTCATTTCAAAATTTGTTCACCTTTATCAAAAACTCCGCCTTGGAATGAAATCATACAAAGCTCGTAGTCAAAAAATGAAGATGTTTGAGTTTTAAAATAAAAACTCCCCCTTGAAAATATAGCATTTTTCAATTTCATTTTATTTGAAAGATTATTGTTTTTATTTTATTTTCAAAATGATGTATATGATGATTGAAAAATAATAATTTAAGTTAATTTTTTTTAATATGAAAAATGTGACAAATCTTTTTGTATTTTTTAATTTTTTTCCTTTTGTTTTTGAAAATATATTTACATGTTTTTGATGTATGATCTTTTTTCAAAAAGATAACTTTGTCAGGCTTTCCAACTGTGTTGGAGTCATACATCTCATACCAATGCGATGAACTAGATACTCAAAGCGTTCTTGTGGAAGAGCTTTAGTAAATAGATCCCCAAGTTGGTATTCTGTCCCGACAAAGTAAATTTTCACAGTACCCTTCTCAACATGTTCCTTAATAAAATGATACTGGATGTCTATGTGTTTTGTCTTAGAATGTTGGACTGGGTTGCATGAGATAGCAATGGCACTCTTGGAATCATAGTACATCGGAATCCGATTGTACTTGTATCCATAGTAAAGTAGTTGAGTTCGCATCCAAATAACTTGTGCACATCATGCAGACAAGGAAACATATTCAGCCTCAGCAGTAGACATCGTAGTACAATCTTGTTTCTTTGAACTCCAACTCACAAGTTTTCCACCTAGAAATTGCAATCCTCCTGATGTGCTTTTACAATCATCTTTATATCCTGCATGGTCCGCATCTGAATATGCAATTAGTCTAAATCCGGAATCCTTCGGATACCATAGGCCCATGTTATAGGACTGTCTCGGGTACCGAAAGATCCGTTTAACCTCTTTGAGGTGTTTGATCGTAGGACGTGCTTGATAACGAGCACATACAAAAGTAGCAAAAGCAATGTTTGGACGACTGACTGTTAGGTACATAAGCCCTCCTATCATACGACGATAAGTAGTTTGATCAGTAGGAGTGCCTTGTAAATCAGTATTCAGCCTCTCAGTTGCTATAGGTGTACTCATTGAGACACATTCATCTAGACCATGTTTCTTTAACAATTCAATTGCATATTGTGACTGACTTATAAATATGTCACGAGGAGATTGATGAACTTGAAGTCCAAGAAAGAACTTTAGTTCACCCATCATCGACATTTCAAAATTATTTTTCATTAGGTTTGCAAAACGTTTTGAAAAATCTGGATTTGTTTAACCAAAAATAATGTCGTCAACATATACTTGAACAAGTAATATGTCTTCCCCGTGAAGTCGTGTGAACAAAGTCGGGTCAATAATACCTTTAGTGGACCCATGTTGAATTAGAAAGAAGACAATTTGTCATACCATGCACAAGGTGCTTGCTTAAGACTGTATAGAGCTTTTTTCAACCTGTAGACGTGATCTGGAAATTCTAGATCAATAAACCCTTTAGGTTGGCTAACATAGACGTCTTCTTTCAAATGGCCATTGAGAAAAGCTGTTTTGACATCCATTTGAAAGATTGTGATATTCTTATGAGCAGCATAAGCAATAAACATCCGAACAGCCTCAAGTCAAGCAACAGGAGCAAATGACTCTTCAAAATCAATGCCTTCTTCCTACTTGTATCTTTTATCCACAAGACGAGTTTTGTTTCGAACTACAATATTCTCAGCGTCACACTTGTTCTTCCAGAGCCATTTGAGAGCAATAACATTCTTTCCTTCTGGTCGTGGAACGAGTTCCCAAACTTGAAGTCTCTCAAATTGATTTAACTCATCTTGCATGGACTCAATCCAACTGTGGTCTGCCATAGCTTCTTTGATATTCTTTGGTTCAATAGTGCTAACGGTTAATGCATACATGCATACCTCAGAATCTGTGTGTAGCCATTGGCGAGTCATGACAGGCTTAGATGGGTCACTAATAACTTGGTCTAGAGGATGATCTTTTGTCCAAATATGTGTTGAGGGTTGTACTTGGTGGAAATTCTACACATTTAATGATTATAGAGCCGTTGTAGATGACTTAATTTCCTCACGACTTGGAGGATTATATGAAACAAATTGTGAATTGCCATCAGAATGAGTATAATCTTCTTGATTGAATTCATCAGCTTAAAGAGATTGGAGAGGTTTGTTCATCAGATGTAGTAACAATGGGAGGAGCCTCATGTTCGTCAACAATAATTGAAGCTGTAGAAGGTGAGTCTTCATGAATTTGAGTCGGTTGTGCAACAGAATTGATGGGTGTATCAGAAAACATCTTCTCAAAATATTCTTTAAACATTAGACCGAACAAATTATCCAAATCTTCTTTTGATGGAGTATTCATTTCTTCCGCTGATGAATTATGATTTATGAATCGTTGAAGCTCGGGTTCTAAACAATCGTGTTCAGAAGCCATAGCTGTGAGCTCGTCAAACTTGACATTTATGGTTTCCATAATCTTTTTAGTGCGTCTATTATAGATTCGAAATCCTCTTGATGTTTCCGAATAACCAATAAAGTCCCCAATGTCTGCTTTTGGTTTCATTTTTCCAAGATCGTCTCGGTCATTTGTTGGATAACACAATGAACCAAACACATGAAAATATTCAAAATTCGGCTTTCTGCCACGTAATAACTCATACGGTGTTTTGTTATGTCGTGTATGAATGATTGACCGATTTTGAGTAAAACAAGCTGTAGCCACTGCTTCAGCCCAAAGAAATTCAAGTAAGCGAGAAAAGATAAGCATCGTGCGAGCAACTTCAACAAGAGTTCTATTACGTCTTTTAACTACTCCATTTTGCTAAGGTGTTCGAGCGTTTGAAAATTGTTGCATGATGCCTAACTTTTCATAATGAGCTTTAAGAGTTGATTTTTGAATTCAGTACCATTGTTTGTACGAATCTTGCAAACTTTGTCTTTATAATTCAATTGAGCTTGAGCAATGAACTTCTTTATAATCTCTGGAGTTTCATCTTTCGAATGAAGAAAGTAAACCCATGTATATCAAGAATAATCATCCACGATCACAAGAATATACTTCTTTCCATTGATTGAAGCTACCCGCATTGGACCGCATAAATCCATATGAAGTAATTCCAATTTGGAGTGATCACTTGGAACTAATTTGAGTGGATGAGAAGCTTTCTTGCTTTTTCCTCATTTACAAATAGAACAAAGGTAATCTTTTCCATATTTAAACTTTGGAAGACCATCAACCAAGTCAAGTCTGGTAAGATCGTTTATGGTGCCAAAATTAAGATGTAAAAGTCTGCGGTGCCATAACCATGACTTTGTCAAAGTTGCCTTAGACATTAGACAAACGGGTGAAGAAGCAGCCATGTCAGAAATGGAGATAGTATATAAATTTGATTCACGATCGCCTGTAAGCAAATCATCTCCTTCTAGATTACGCACGCAACATGTCTTAGAACGAAAAGCTACTTCTAAATCGCCATCACAAAATTGTCCAACGCTAAAGAGATTATGTCCAAGACCTTCAATATAATATACATGACAAATAGTGATATTGCCCTGTATATAATCACCATAGCCTGTGATTGCTGCAAAATTATCATTTCCAAAGCGAACGGTGCCCATGAATTTCTCAATGAAATTTTTCAGCAGTGATCGATCACCCGTCATATGCTTTGAACAACCACTATCAACAATCCACAGAACAATCTGAACTACCTGCAACACAAGAAGAAACAACACATGGACAAGTGGGCAATTTGACTACCCATTTCTTAACAGAAACCGATTGGTTATTTTGACCATTTGGGTTTGTGTTAACAGGAGACCAAACAACATTTGGTTTTGATTCAAACCATTTTTGCCAGATTCGACTAGTTCGAATCTTGTTCTTCATGTATGTGCTTAAAGACTTATCTCGTACATTTCTTCTGTTTGAACTAGAAACCTTATCGTTAGCTTTTGAGGTGCTTCCGACATCAATCTTAGGTTTGGAGACTACATGAGTAGTATCTAAAGACTTAGATAGTGTCGACTCCTTAGAAAACCTAGTCTTGCGAACTACATAAGTAGTATCATAAGATTTTGGTGTTCTAGATTTAGTGGATAAGGGTCTACGAACATTCGAACGCACATTCAATTTATAATTTGCAAAACAATTATCATGGCATGGAATAAGCACATTTTGCATACAAGAAACACATAACAAAGTTTTCGCTTTAGAAGCGTTTGCAACATCAACATCAATTACACTCTCTTTGTTTGAGATAACATTTTCAGATGTGATATCTGTTTGCTTATTTTTCCTAACATAAACTGCGACTTTCTTTGCTGGCTTCTTAGAGTTAGCTAAGACACTATTCTTGACATGTGAATCTCTATTCATTGGTCTTCTAACACTAGATGCAACATTCATTCCTGTAGAAGATAAATTATGCTTAGCCTCGTTTGTTTGTGATTCATGTGTTGTGACAACTTTGTACATTCCAGGTGCTATGACATTCTTGTTTGAATTTACCCCTCTTTGTTTGGTAGGTGAAGTCTGTAAAGTGACTGGTTTTGACATGACATGGTTTTCTTCTGATTTTTTGAACATTATATTCTTGAATAACAATTTGTGTAATGGTAACAAAGAAGAGGTTAGAACTAACATTTTGTCTTGTCAAACTTAGTATTTACAGACTTACCTTTTTCAACATTTACTAGTCTAGTTTTTAACTAAGATATGGTAAACAAAAGATTCTGATTCTCAATACGAATATCACTATATGCATATGTTTCTCAGAGACATGAGCAATTAATTCGTCCATTTATGTTTGAGTTTGAGACCGTGTCTTTTTTATTGAATTAAAAAGCTTTTGATATTCTAATTTGACATTGTCACGTTCTTTTATCAAAGATTGCACCGTAAAATCCAAAGACACGTTCTCATCTTCAAGTTTTTCCATTTTTGAAATCTAAGAATAATCAAGAGGATTTGTGTTTTTATTCTTAAAACTTGAATCCCATTTATGTTTTTCTTTTTCATGTTGTAACTTTAATTCAAAATCAACACTTTACTTTTCACGCCTTTGAACATCTTTTTCAAGAATTTTTATTCTTGCTTACAAACCCTCTGGAATCTCGATGGATTTCTCTTTAAGTTGTTCAATTTCAGCATGAAGTGAATTGTCTACACATTCAATGATTTTAACAACACACTTAATCAACATCATGCTTAGAGATACTTTCCAAAAGTAGTCATTCAAAAAATCATTTTGCTTCTCTAGTTCATAAAGTTTACTTTCTGTAGACTCAAAAACATCTTGTATCTCTTTTATATCCCTCTGAAATAGTGTCTTAAAGAATTCAAAATAGAACTGCAACTCGTTTACAATTGGTTTGAGTTGATGTTGACAAAAATCATTGAGTTGTATTTCTTCAGGTGATGTATAAAAATGCTTGCTCGTTTACAGTTCTTTTGAATTAATTCAGACAACCTTTGAAAACAATTTTTTATTTTATCTAATTCAATGATCAAAGGTACTTCACATCGGCAATGATGCGGATAGAAAGGAGTTTGTCATTTGAATTCTTGTCAGAAGGAATAAAATAAGATGGAAAATATTTTTGCTCAGTAGAAAGTTCTTTTTGAGGAACAAAGTGTTTATAGAGAGCATTTATTTGTGTATAATCAATTGTCTAACAATTCTGTTTATTTGAAACAGCAATTGGATCATTCATTTTTTCGTACACTTTTTATTGACTTTTGGAAGCATCATCAAGAGTGTCCTCAGTATCTTTAACATTTAAAGAAATCTTTGAATTACCTAGAACTAAAGGCAATATAAACACTTTGGACATTGAGAATATCTGGTTTGCATGAGTGATAAGGTTCGGGTACCCCAAACCATGTTTAATTGCTGATTATACACAAATAATACTTTGGACCAAGCATAAACATTCCTTGTTTAAAAAATGAATTGCCAAATTTCAAAATTGATCCACATTCTTTTTTAGTATTGGCCTAAAAGATCTACGAACATGTCCTAGATATCTATCCACATTTTCACTCATTTTGCCTTATAAAATTGAATGAGTCTTTTGAGTTCCTCAAATTTACCATTTGTAAATCTTTGACATCTAAATCTAGATTTATCTTTGTTGTTTTTCTAGATCTCGAATGATATCTCGATCAAGGAAACAAATGAGACTTTCGGCTTGTTGACTAAAAATGTTTTGCTCGTTTATCGGCCTCAGAAAATCGTTTGAGATAATTATTATTCCCGTTTATGTTTTATAAAACTCAACCCTTTCCTTATATACTCAAGCTGACTAGTCAAATCGTGTTTAGTTATTGAACTATTTGAGCAAATATTTGTTTGTTTTTCAGCTTCCGATATTCATTTTCTAGCTAATAGCTCTTAACGCACATAGAACAGAACAAGTGTATCTTTTTCCAATACTATCAAACTATTAACATTCCCATTAGGTGAAGCAAAATTATAAAAATAATATCTCTATCAATGATCATCACCAAAAAGTACTGTTAATAATTTAGTATGATTGGAAACATTTGTTCTTTATTTTCAAGTGTTGATGAAAATGCAACCTCACTTATAAATGCATAAGAATCATAGCTTTGGCCTAACATCAGAAGTGTTTATTAGCCTAGTTGAATTCTGGCCATTAAGCATATGTTTGTACTGAGTTCTTCAATTTCTTCCATCCTTGAAGCATCAGCAAAGAGAAAATCATTCTGCTTATCGGTAAGAATTACTCCAGCTTCATCCTGTTTTGCCATCAACATTTGTTCCATGAAGTATTTCGAGTCCCGAACTCTTGGCTTTGGACAATTCCTGGCATAATGTCCTTTTCCACTGCAGTTGTAGCATTGAACAGTTGAAGTGTTTCCTGAAGACGAGGTTCGAAGAGTCCTTTGAACATTTTTGGTCTCATTTGGAGCATTAGATCCTTTTACGATTTCCTCTTAAACATAAACTCGTCTATTATTTCTTCCAGCATTACCAGAATCCTAGTCCCTGCTTTTAATATCCTCCTATCACCTTGAATGATTGCTTGGCTTTCTGGTAATTGATGAAGTCGAAGACGATTATTTGTTGGAGTAGAAAAATTTTGAGTAATGGCTTGAGCAAGTAACAACATTGCTGATGCTAGAGGATCTTCAGAATTGCTGTGAACATCATCCTACTGGTACTCAACTTCATAATCAACCACAGACGTAGGATGTGTCACATAATAAGATGATGTGTTTCTGGAAGATAACCCTAAGTGCCTATACAGAGCCCAAAGGATCATGAGATTTTTCTAACTTCTTTGCTCTTGAGACATTAACCAGTTTCTCGAATTGCTAAAGATAATAAAAAAGATCATCAAACGTATCCACTGTCAACGTTTAGCAAGGCAAACTTGGGTGACATATTTCAACCATTCCGGTTGCAAGCTATTCAGAAACTTTGTGTTAATTGTGACAATTGGAAAATGCATGCCATTTCTTTCCAAATCATTCATTAACTGAGCAAAACGATTGTAGACAGAAACAAGTGCTTCCCTTGGTTCAACAACAAACTAATCAAATTCGTTTGTAAAATGAGTTTCTCTGTCAACTTTGTTTTGTATAGTTCCCTTCATCAGACGTTCAACTCGTTTACACATATCTTTGGCCGAAGTGCAAGCATCCACAAAATTATAAATTTCATTTGGAATTGAAAGAAGAATCAGATTCATAAGCTCCATTTCAGCATCATAATGCAATAACGCATCTCCTTGTAAATCCTCGGCAGTTTGCAATTTCGGAACTGTCGAATTGTTAGGAATGAACATCTCAAACTAATAAGGACCTTCATTAAGTGCTTTGTTAAGCCACTTTTAGTTTTCCATCTTTCGATTTATATATCGTCTAAATCTACTTGCCCACGGTATTTAACTACCCCTTTCAAGCATGGGAGGCCCATTCACAAACCCGCAATCACAAGGGATTGTAGATAATGTTTTAGGATGTTGACATGTTGTGTTTCAAAAAGATGGATCTTAGTAGAAACGACAATGATGATATTTGTGAGATGATTTCCAAACTCGGTATCAATTGTTAAATTCGGACAACACTGTTCTCGGATAACAAGTAGTCTGAAACTCGGTACACTTCTCGAACAGAACTAAACTCGGAAAAAATACTAACAAACTCGGTATTCCTAAAACGTATTAAACTCGGAAATACCCTTAATCCTAAAATCGATTATAGCAATCTCGATAGAACCGAGTTTTGAAAAATTCATTGACTAAGGATTAACAATGATCACAAACTCGATAAAACTGAGATTTATGATGACTGAATAATCAAAAAACACAATATAACTCAAATTGAAAGAACCGAAATGACTTCCCGAGTTTTAGAAATTGAATAATTTGTTTTCAAAATCCCAATTCATGATAAAACCGTGAAATTGTGGTTTTAACACTTTGTAAGCGTATTCCCGAGAGTAAATTCACTAAGTCCTTATTCACACTTTTCGATAAAACCGAAAATGTGTGAAAACTTATAAAACTCGATCTTCAACCGAGTTTATCAATAATCTCCTAATATACGATTTTCGATAGAACCGAAAATGCGTATATATCTATTACAATACTTTTCTATCAAGAAACTAAGAGTAATAAGCAAAAACTATCAGAAAAATGATCCGAGAATACAAAAACCCCCTCCGAGAATGATAGACTACTACTGAAAATGAAAACTCCACCAAAATTCGTAACGTCAAATCCAGTAGATCACTCAATCCACGTTCCAATACTCAAAAATACCTGCCATAAGACAACCGAAAACTCAAGAAAACTCATCTGAATACCACCGAATATCATCTTTGAGGGTCTCGGACGTGTGTTTAGCTCAACAAATCGAATCACTCTAAAACTCTAAAGCAATGAATAATCACTTGTTAGGTCTTGTTTAACTTAATCATACATATTGTTCATGAAATCTTAAAGAGAATATAGAGGAGAGGCAATATTTAAAATTCAAATGTTATTAAAAAGAGGAACGGGAAAATGTTATTACAAGGTACACCCACTAATGATGATTAGAGGTGGGTATTTATAGAGAATAAAGGATCTTCCCTTCTTTAGTTTTTCACTTCTAGTCTCTATTCTTTGTAATTATGCTAGTCTCTTTCTTTTAGCATAAATAATACCCTTATTACAAGCACTTTATTCAAAACAAACTAAAGACAATTAACTAAATAAAACTAAACCACATCATCGATCACTTTTATGAAACCTAACCGACACCACATCTATCTTTATTTGTCGCTATCTTGAAACTCCCCGCAGCTTAGGTCGACCCTTTGATTGCAGTGCACCTATCCCATAGCCCCCCCCGAAAAAAACCATTCAATTATAAATTATTGTAAAAACAAAGGTGAACAATAGAAATTGAAGTATGACAATGGTGCTTTTCATAGATAGTTTCTGGATGCTTTTTTGAACTTAATATGCTTAATCAAATAAAATTGAACTCTATTATAGACAGTGGTGCTTGCTGCATAGTTATTATTTCTTAAGCATCGAAAACGCCTAGTTTTGGCAACAGTACTAATGATACACTTCTAGTTGTTACGAAGAAGCTAATAAAAGGCATTTCTTGTAACCATGTCTTATGGATGTTGCTTCATCAGTCCTTGTGACACCTAATACTTAATTGGATCCAATGATACAACTCAAAGATCATATATAGGCATATTATACATGAAGGTTTCTATCCTTTTTCTAATATTCAGACAGTAACATTTTACAATAGCTACGAAAGTACCAGCTTTTCTTACTTGAACGGGTCGCCGTTACTGTTATAGTGGGTAGGTTAGAAAGTAGTTTTTGTTTAGTTAAGCTAACATCAAAATGCTTAAAATTTTCTGATTTACTCTTAAACTGCTCCCTAAACGCCATCTTATTGGATTGGTCAAAGTTATAATCGTGCAACGCCATTACCCATATCTGTCTATTTACTTGGTATTAAACTTAGCCATTTGTAACTGTTGTAGAGTATAACCACAGCTTAAATTAACCATCAAAGATTTTAATTCTCTCGTCTGGACTAGGACTTAAAGGTTTATTTTTAAAGATATTGGAGTTAGCCATGTAACACTTTATCTCGAATGAAAGCACACGCTAAAGGACCGCTAGGTCATTTTTAACTATCTCACTCTATCGACGGCCAATTGACGGAATCTCGAAGCCCGACCATACCTTCCCTTCCACATTCAAGACCCTATGTGAAACCTGTTACTATATATATTTACCCCTGACCACCATTGGCACGTTATCAGGCCCCATCCCCTCCACATCAAAGATCCCACGCTCAACCTGTTAAAACATAGTTCTAAGATTTAATCACGTTATCGAGTTCATTATTTTTGATTGAGTTCAATATTATTATTATGTGCACGCTAAGGTATCTTTCTTCTTGATTTATGCATAACTTTGCAATAAACAATATAATTTTTCTATTTCATTTTACCACATAGGCTATAATATATAGGGACCACTTTAAACTTAGTGTGTAAAAGATCAATAGTTCCGGTGAATGCAACCTCACAAATATTTTCTCAAAGACAAAACCTACCTATCTCAAACCCATTTTTAGCTGTCCTGCAATCTATTTTGAAATTGGGATTCAAACCTGTCCCTGCACAAAGAAAGAGTTATCTTCACACGAAAACCTGAATACATAAAAAATCATAAACATACCTAACCATTCTCCCTAAACTTTTTCAAATCAAAGTCTAATATTGCAATAGTTCTACGGTAATACACGAATAAAACACAGTATAGATTTCACATATTTTTAGCATTTAACTAATCTTTTGCATAAACATCAAAACTCAATCAAGAACTAATTTTTACAACACCCTTGTATAATATAATCCAAATCCCCATTTACCCAATTCAATTAGATCAACAAAAACCCCAATTAATTAATACACATAAATTAGGTATAAAGAAAAACGTACCTTGATTTTTATTGTAGCAATTTTTTCCTTCATCTTCATCAACTAAAAAAAACCCAAAATCGAAACCCTAATTCATGTGTCTGTACTGTTCTGGACCATCAGGAGTGAAACTCAGGTGGCACCCATATTTTTCTGGCGAGATGCAAAACACCCACACCACACCAAAAACATAGATCTCAAATATGTGTTTGAGAGAGAGAGAGAGAGAGAGAGAGAGAGAGAGAGAGAGAGATAGAGAGAGAGAGAGAGATATGCAATATATCTAAGATAGATATGCATGATTTGCTGATAGTGGGATTCAAGAAAGACTGGAGAAAGGAGAGGTGGGAGAGACACGTATGATGCTACGTGTTGTTACCGATTTGAGAGAAAGATGAATCGAGTGTGTGTTGTGAGTGAGAGTGTGTTGTGAGTGGAAGAGAGGACTGTGTTACCGGGTTAAAAAACTATAAGAGGAGAGGGTCGGGTCGGACCCGTTCTAACAAAAACATCCCAATAAATGTATGTATTGGATAATCTTCAATTTTTTTCTAATATTATGTTACAAAGGTCAAAGAAAAAAGTCAAATACATCATCTATTTTGCCTACTTTACATTAACATCGAAGTTTGACATCTTTAAATGTCTATGTCCCATGCTTATATAACCTTAAACGGTTGTGTACTTCTGAAGAAGTCATTGCGGTTTGTTTCTTTAACATTATATAATCTTTATTTTAATCCATAAATGTATTCTATTTCACAATTATATAGGTTGTTTCAAGAGTGAATGAGTAAGAAAAGATTCAAGATTTCATGCTGCGACAAACACATAAACTAGACAAACGACACTACCTATAGGGGACGTTTGGTACGACTGAATCGCAAAGAATGGAAATGAAGTAAAGAATGGAATCGTAAAGAAAGAGAATAGGTCCCAAGAAAGAGGATAGATTCATATGTTTGGTACCCATTACAGAATCAATGTGAGGAATATCCATAATTTTTAAAAAAGAGGTATTTTGTAAAATCTAAATTTAAAAAAATTTAAATCTTTTTCGTACTTTTATATTTAAAAAAATATTTTTCGTAAAAAATTTTAAAAATATTTCGAACTTTTTAAAATCTTTATTTTATAAAAAATTAGAGTAAATTGCATAAACGCTTAAAGTTTGCCAAATTGGCATGTCGTCCCCAAACGTTACGAAAGTGCAAGGATCGTCCTTGTGGGAAACCTTTGGTGCATTGCACCAAAGGTTTGCCCAAAGGTTTCCCCACAGGGACGATACTTGAACCAAAGGTTTCCACATTGACGATCCTTGCACTTCGTAAGCTTTGGGACGAAACATGCAAATTTGACAAACTTAAAGGACGATTATGCAAATTACACAAAAATAAAAAAAAAAATCGTACTTTTTAAATTTAATTTTTTTTAAAGTTAATTTTTTTTCTACGAGTTCAGAAAAAATAAAAAAGTAAAAAAAATTCAAAGTAAAACGTAAAAAGTTTTAACTTTTTTATTTTTTCTTAACTTTTAAAAAAAATATTTTTTTGTTAAATTTAAAAAGTACGAAAAAAAATAAATTTATTTAAAACATTTTTAAATTTTTTAACGAACAACAACGTAAATGAAAAGCATGTGCCACACACATGATTTGCCCTCCCCTTTTCCATAACTTTTTGATTCTCAAGTTGATGATTCTCACCATTCTCCACTTTTTTTAAAGAATAGATTTTGTTTCCAGAGAATCCTATTTTAATTCTCCATTCTCATTCTTTGTAGTACCAAACTAAGGAAACCTTTCTCATTCTATTTCTTACTTTTCCGTTCCATCATACCAAACGTCCCCGTATGGTTTACAAAGAAGTTATTGCCTTTGAATGTACAAAGTTTATTGTATATTGTTTTTGATATAATATTTCGTAAATCATATTCACATTTCAGAAAAAATAATTTAAAAAGTACGATTTTTTTTTTAATTTTTTGAGTAAATTGCATAAATCGTCCTTAAAGTTTGGTCAATTGCGATGGTTCTTCCCTAACATACGAAAGGTGCAAGGATCGTCCCTGTGGGAAACTATGGTTCCAGTAACGTCCCAGTGGGGAAACCTTGGTCTAACCATTGGTGGCAATGCCCAAAGGTTTCCCACAAGGACGATCCTTGCACTTTCGTAACGTTTGGGACGAAACATGCAATTTGGCCAAACTTTAAGGACGATTTATGCAATTTACTCTAATTTTTTATAAAATAAAGATTTTAAAAAGTTTGAAATTTTTTTGTAAATTTTTAAATTTTTTTTTTAATATAAAAAGTACGAAAAAAGAATTAATTTTTTTTAATTTTAAGATTTTACAAAGTACAAATTTTTTAAAAACATGATATTCCTCACATTGATTCTGTAATGGGTACCAAACATATGAATCTATCATCTTTCTTGGGACCTATTCTCTTTCTTTACGATTCCATTCTTTACTTCATTTCCATTCTTTGCGATTCAGTCGTACCAAACGACCCCCTATAGGTAGTGTCGTTGTCTAATTTCTGGTATGTGGCAGCATGAAAATATTATGAATCTATTTTTCTTCCATCATATCACACATGAAACGAACCTATATAATTGTGGAATGGAATCAATTTATGGATTATAATTAAAGATAAAAAATGTTAAAGAAATAAACATACAATGACTTCTTCAGAAGTACACAACCCGTTTGAGTATATAAGCATGGGACATAGAACTTTAAAATGTCAAACTTCGATGTTAATGTAAAGTACAATAGATGATGTATTTGACTTTTTCCTTTGACCTTTGTAACATAATATTAGAAAAAAATTGAAGATTATCCAATACATACATTTATTGGGATGTTTTTGTTAAAACTGTCCGAACTAACCCTTTCCTCTCACAGTTTTTTAACTCGGTAACACAGTCCTCTCTTCCACTCACAACACACTCTCACTCACAACACACACTTCGATCATCTATCCTCTCAAAATCGTAACAACACTTTATCATCATACTGTCTCTCCCACCTCTTCCTTTCTCCAGTCACTCATGAATCCACTATCATCAAATCATGCATATCCTCTGAGATATAATTGCATATCTCTCTCTCTCTCTCTCTCTCTCTCTCTCTCTCTCTCTAAAATAGATATTTGAGATCTATGTTTCTGGTGTGGCGTGGGTGTTTTGCATCTCGCCAGAAAAATATGGGCGCCACCTGAGTTTCACTCCTGATGGTCCAGAACAGTACACACACATGAATTAGGGTTTCGATTTTGGGGTTTTTTTAGTTGATCAAGATGAAGGAAAAAATTGCTACGATAAAAATCAAGGTACGTTTTTCTTTATACCTAATTTATGTGTAATTGGGGTTTTTATTGATCTAATTGAATTGGGTAAATGGGGATTTGGATTTTATTATACAAGGGCGTTGTAAAAATTAGTTCTTGATTGAGTTTTGATGTTTATGAAAAAAGATTGTTGCTTTATGCAAAAGATTAGTTAAATCTTAAAAATATGTGAAATCTATACTATGTTTTATTCGTGTATTACCGTAGAACTATTGCAATATTAGACTTTGATTTGAAAAAGTTTAGAGATATGGTTGATGTTTATGATTTTGTATTTATTCAGGTTTCCGAGAAGGATGTGCAGGATATGTTTGACCCCTATTTAAAACTAGATTGCAGACAGCTAAAACTGGGTTGCAGACAGGTAGTTTTGTCTATTGAGAATTCTTTGTGAGGTAGCATTCACCGGAACTATAATCTTTTACACACACGTCTTAAAATGCCACCTATAGATTTCAGCCTATCGTGGTAAAATGAAAATAGAAAAAAGTTATATTGTTATTGCAAAGTACTACATAAATTAGAGAAACCCTATAGCGTGCACATAATCAAAATATTGAGCTCAATCAAAAATAATGAACTCGATAACGTGATTAAATTTTAAAACTATGTTTTAACATGTTGAGCGTATGATCTTTGATGTGGATGGGATGGGGCCTGATAATGTGCCAATAATGGTTAGGGGTAAGAATATATTTTAACAGGTTGTGCATAGGGTCTTTAATGTGGATTGGATGGGGCTCGAGAACGCGTCATTGGCCGTCGAGAGAAGCTGAGATAAAATGGAGCAGGGTCATTATGAGTGTGCTTTATTCGAGGAAATGTGTTACTTGGCTACTCCATATCATTAAAATAAACATTTTAAGTCCAACTGCAGACGAGATAAATAAATCTTTGATGGTTACATTTAAAGCTATGGTTATCCTCTACAACAGTTACCAATGGCTAAGTTTCAATACCAGGTAAATAGACTGTATATGGCTAATGCATTGCATGATTTAACTGTGATCAATCCACTAAGATAGAGTTTAGGGAGCAGTTTAAGAGTAAATCAGAAAATTTTAAGCATTTTGATGTTAGCTTAACTAAACAAAAACCACTTTCTAACTTACTCACTATAACAGTAACGGCGACCCGTTCAAGCAAGAAAAGCTGGTACTTTCGTAACTATTGTAAAATGTTATTGGCTGAATATTAGAAAAAGAATAGAAACCTTCATGTATAATATGCCTATATATGATCTTTGAGTTGTATCATTGGATCCAATTAAGTATTAGGTGTCACAAGGACTGATGAAGCAACATCCATAAGACATGGTTACAAGAAATGCCTTTTATTAGCTTCTTCATAACAACTAGAAGTGTTTCATTAGTATTGTTGCCAAAACTAGTCGTTTTCGATGCTTAAGAAATAATAACTATGCAGCAAGCACCACTGTCTATAATAGAGTTCAATTTTATTTGATTAAGCATATTAAGTTCAAAAAATCATCCAGAAACTATCCATGAAAAGCACCATTGTCATACTTCAATTTATATTGTTCACATTTGTTTTTACAATAACTTATAATTGAATGTTCGACTATGGGTTTAGGTCGCAACGCAATCAAAGGGTCAAGCTAAGCTGCGTTTCAAGACAGCGGCAAGTAAAGATGTGATGTCTGTTAGGTTCATAAAAGTTCCGATTATTGGTTTAGTTTTATATATAGTAATTAGTCTTTATTTTGTTAAGAATAAAAGAAGCTTGTAATTAAGGTATATTATCAAAAAGAAAGAATAGTATAATTACCAAAGAATAAAGACTAGAAATGAAACATTAGGAAAATAAAGGAAGGGAAGACTCCTTTCTTCTCCTATAAATACCCCCTCTAATCATCATTAGAGGGTGATACCTTGTAATAAACATTTTCCCTTTCCCTCTATTTAATAACATTTGAATTTTAAATACTTGCCCTCCTCTACTATTCTCTTTAAGCTTTCATGAACAATATGTATGATTTAAGATAAACAAGACCTAACAAGTGGTATCATATGCCATTAGAGTATTAGAGTGATTCGATTTGTGAGCTAACACACGTCCGAGAACCTCAAGATGATATTCGGTGGATTCAGATGAGTTTCTTGATAATTCGAGTTGTATATGCAGTTATTTTTGAGTAAGTGAACTGATTAGTGATCTACTGATTTGACGTTACAATTTTGGTGGATTTTCATTTTGCAGTATAATACTATCATTCTCGAAAATGGTTTAGTATTCTCGGTAGGGGTTTTTGTATTCTCGGATCGTTTTTCTGATAGTTTTTGCTTACTACTCTTAGTTTCTCGATAGAAAAGTATTGTAATAGATATATACGTATTTTTTGTTCTATCGAAAATTGTATATTAGGAGATTATTGATAAACTCGGTTGAAGATCGAGTTTTATAAGTTTTCACACATTTTTGGTTTTATCAAAAAGTGTGAATAAGGACTTAGTGAATTTACTCTCGGGAATACGCTTACAAAGTGTTAAAACCACAATTTCACGGTTTTATCATGAATTGGGATTTTGAAAACAAATTCTTCAATTTCTAAAACTCGGAAGTCAAATTCGGTTCTATCAAATTTGACGTTATATGTGTTTTTGATTATTCAGTCATCATAAATCTCAGTTTTATCGAGTTGTATCATTGTTATCCTAGTCAATGAAATTTTTTCAAACTCGTTCTATCAAGATTCTATAACGATTTAGATTAAGGGTATTTCCGAGTTTAATACGTTTTAGGAATACCGAGTTTGTTAGTATTTTTTCCGAGTTTAGTTCTGTTCGAGAAGTGTACCGAGTTTCAGACTACTTGTTATCCGAGAACAGTGTTGTCCAAGTTTCACAATTGTTACCGAGTTTGGAAATCTTCTCACAAATATCACTCATTTTCGTCTACAAAGATCCAATCTTTGAATCATAAAAAATGTCAACATCCAAAACATATTAACAATCCCTTACTAATGCAGGTTCTGAGACTAGGCCTCCCATGCTTGAAAGGGGTAGTTATATACCGTGGGAAAGTAGATTTAGACGATATATAAATCGAAAGAGGGAAAACCGAAAGTGGCTTAACAAAGCGCTTGATGAAGGTCCTTATCAGTTTGAGATGTTCATTCCTAACAATTCCACAGTTCTAAAATTGCAAACTGCTGAGGATTTACAAGGAGATGCGTTATTGCATTATGATGCTGAGATGGAGCTCATGAATCTGATTCTTCTTTCTATTCCAAATGACATTTATAATTCTGTGGATGCTTGCACTTCAGCTAAGGACATGTGGAAAAGAGTTGAACGTCTTATGAGGGGAACTATACAAAACAAAGTTGATAGAGAAACTCGTTTTACAAATGAATTTGATCAGTTTGTTGCTAAACCAGGGGAAGCACTTGTTTTAGTTTACAATCATTTTGCTCAGTTAATGAACGATTTGGAAAGAAATGACATGCATTTTCTAATTGTTACAATTAACACAAAGTTTCTGAATAGCTTGCAACCGGAATGGTTGAAATATGTTACCCAAGTTCGTCTTGCTAAACGTTTGACAGTGGATACGTTTGATGATCTTTTTGATTACCTTCAGCAATTCGAGAAACTGGTTAATGTCTCAAGAGCAAAGAAGTTAGAAAAATCTCATGATCCTTTGGCTCTCGTAGCACACACGGGTTCATCTTCCAGAAACACATCATCTTATTATGTGACACATCCCACGTCTGTGGTTGATTATGAAGATGAATACCAGCAGGATGATGTTCACACCAATTCTGAAGATCCTATAACATCCGCGATGTTGTTACTTGCTCGAGCCATTACTCATAATTTTTCTACTCTAACAAATAATCGTCTTTGCACTTCATCCAATACCAGAAACCAAGCAATCATTTAAGGAGACAGGGGGAATATTCAAAGCAAGAACTCTGGTAAAGCTGGAAGAAATAATAGACGAGCTTATGTTTAGGAGGAAATCGTAGAGGGATCGAATGCTCCAAATGAGACCGAAAATATTCAAAGGACTCTTCGAACCTCGTCTTCAGGAAACACTTCAACTGTTCAATAAATTTATTTAATAAAAATTAATAATATTTAAAATAATTTTAATTAATATATTAGATTAAATTTTAATTTAATTAATATATAATTTATTATATAATTATTAAAATTATATTTATATAAGAATATTATTTTTAAATAATATATATAATAAAATAATAATAAAATATAATATTTTATTTATTTATAATATTATATTATATTGTATAATTTTTTATTTATAAAAATAATTATTAAAAAAAATATATTATATAATATATAATTTTATTAATATTATTTAAAAGTTCCTATTAATTATAATTTTAATATATAAGTATTATATGATTTTAATAAATTATAATATTTTTGAATATAATATTATATATAATTATAAATAATTTAAATAAATTTATATTTTATAATTATTATTTTTTATAATAATTATGTATATAATAAAATTAATATATATAATATTTTAATAATATTTTCTTTAATATTTATTAATAATTAAGTTTAAAATATATTTATTTAAATTTATTATAAAACTAATTATTATTTTTATATAGGTTATTATTTTTTTAGGTATTTAGGGGTATAATATCTGTACATCCAATCACATACACAATACCCATCTCACCCGAACCCACACTCCTCACCCATAATACCCAACACCACTCACAACCACCACCCTACCAAAAGCGACACACAACACACACCCCGCCAACCCACCACCGACTACCCCCACACACACCAAAACATTACTCCACAACCAACCCACAAAATACAGCCCCAACACACACAACCACAATACTCCACCCCACAAACGCTACACCACAAAAAACACACACCCCCTCAAAACAACAAAACCGAAACACAAACACAACAACCAAACCAAACAACCACCAAAAAACGAAACAACTAACAACCAAACGAACCACCCACACACCAACCAAACCAAACCACCCAAAAACCCACAGAACACAATCACCCACCAACATCCACCAAACCACGCTACAAACCAAACACCCGACAACCCAAAAAACCCCCACAAAAAACAAACCAACACCACAGGGTGTAGCGGACGCACAACACCACACAGACATCCAAAACCCACAACACACCCTCACAACCACCGCAACCACACAAAAAACACCACAACACCAACACCCAACCAACATCCATCACACACAAGAAACAACCACACCACACACACAACCCAACTCATACATCAAAAACAAACAACCACACGCACTACAACACCACAACAACTAAAAAACCAAACCCCAGCACACACCACAACACCAACCCAAAAAACCAACACAACCCAAAACACACCAACCCATACACACAAACACACCACATAAACATCACACTCAACCCCACAACAAACAAAACTCAACCTAACCCACCCACGACACCACAACAACGAACACAAAAATAACGAACTCACACAAAAACAACAACCACCCAACCACAACACCAAAACAACGACACTCCACACCCCACAAACAAACAACACCAACGCCACAACACCCACACCCAAACAATCCTACACACTCAACAACAAAACCAAACACAACAACCCGAGACCACCACACCAAAACCAAACCCCACAAACCACCGCAAACCTCAAAACCACTAAAACCCAACACCCAACTAAGTAACAACCCACACCCACACACTCACACAACCCACAACCACCACCAACCAGAAGCAACCTAGCCACAAACCACCCACACCACACTCACAATAACAAACAAACAACACCACAACACACCCCACCAAACACCCACACCACAAAAACAAAACCACAACACACAATACAACACAAAAACCAAAACAACGCACAACACACCAAAACCCACACACCACAACACACCACCTCAGAAAAAACCAACCCCACATCCCCAAAACCACACCAACACCACACCAAACCACCCTACCAAACAAACAACAACCCACCAAAAACACCCACACACACACCAAAAACCAACCCCCCAAAAACTAACAAACCACACCCAAAACCCCACAACAAACAAACACAACAAGCAAGCAAACCCACCACCTCACACACAACCAACTCAACACAACAATACAACCAAACCACACACTCCAACAACCCCATCACTCATCAACACAAACACCCAAACCAACACACTACCCACCACACACCTACCACAACCCAAATACAACACTCACAACAACCGCCAACCACACCCCCCACAACACACCACCCAACGCAAACACATCTCAACACCACCACCACCACACAACAAACAACCCACCAACCCCACAAACAACCACAACAAACCAACAAACATACAACCACCCAACATTCAACACACACATACAACATCACCCAACACACCCACACACCACTAACAACCCTGCACCACAAACAAACAAACCCAAAACACAAAACACCCCAACCAACACACAAACAAAACCACAACCACACAACACACACCACAGACACATAAACAAAACAATACCCCACAACAACACCCCCCCACTTAAACAATAACCACAACAACACTACTCCAACTCCACGAAAACACGAACCCCCCCACAACACACAACAAAAGCACTAACACAGCCAAAAAACTAACACCTCCAAACACAACAACTAAAAACAAACAAACCCAAAAACACACCACAACAACCCACCTAACTACAACCACCATACCAAACCACAACCAACAACTCCCACACACACCACCAGCAACACCAAACCATACCCCCACAACACCACTAACACCACCCACCCACCCACACAACAACAACCAACCCCCACCCACCAAGCAACCGTCACTCACCAGCACAAAAAAAACTACACCACAGAAAGCCAAACACACACACATACAACCCTGAAAAAAAAGTAACAGTTCTCTAATATTGTTATAATCATGCCTTACATAATGCAAAATTTTATCATATCCTTAACAAAATGCCACTATAAAAACATGTCACGCGTAATAGGTACAATCTATACTACTTTATAAAGCATTTAGCCCATCTATTTTTAGAAGTCTTAAAAAATTAAGTAAAAAATATTACTTTATTGGGAAAGATGTAAAACCATTAGAAAATATTCATCATACACATTTAAAAGCCTTTAAAATCTTTTAATATCCAAAACTTGTAACACCCCAAAACATGTAACAACCAATTAAATGGTAAAGTTGTAACGACCCATATACGTTTTTTATAACAGTCAACTTGTAACTGCTAACATTGATATTGTCATCAATTCAGTCAAATTGTAACTGCTACATTCATGTGGTCCATTTGTAACGGTCCATTAAACATCATTAAGTGTAAACCACAAACTCAAATACGAGTATAAAAATCGTACACACTAACAAAATTCATTACACCATTTTCATCTCTCTATTTTATCTCTCTTAAAAACACAAACACCTTTCTCTTTCTTTCTTCAAACCACCAAATTCCGCCGTCTCACATATCAGATTTTGCCGCCACTACCGTTTAGTTCTGCCGCCACCTTTGCCAACATCATGTGCTGTCAGCCGCTACCGCCGCCATTGTCTCCGCCGTCTGCCAAGCTAATGATCATCACTTTGGAGGAATACATGTACCAAAGCAAAAGAGGAATACGGGTACCAAAGAAATGGAGGTCTTCTTATTCCGGTGATGTTATTTTTTTTTTAAAAAGTGATGAAGGTTTTGAAGATGAATGAAGAGGGTTTAAAATGTTTCATTTGAATGATTTTATTAAAATGTTTGATGACATCATGGTTAATTGTTGCAACGATGATTTCAAGAAATGTTAAGGGCTTACATCGTTGATGTCAAATGCTAAGGTTTGATGGATTTGAATTTTTTTAGGGATAGAGTCTTATGATTTAATGATTGATTTGCAAAGCATTCGTGATCATGAATCTATTAACTTTTGATGAAGTGGCTGAGATTTTTAGTTAGTTTTTTTCATCATGTTATGTTAGTGATTTGGTGATTGTAGTTTTGAATTGATGATCGATGATGATGATGATAACCCGTTTGGGGTTTTATTTTGTCGAATTGTTAGAATTTTAATATTTGATTTGTGATTATTGGGGTGTTTGGAATTGTTCAATTTACTTAACTACTACTTACGTTCTACAGTAATTTTCTTTTTTTCTTTTTATTATGTAGTGATTGTTCACTGTTAAAAATAATTATTGAATTTGTCCAAGTTTATTATTTTCAAATCTTAAAAAAAGAATAAGCAATATCATTAAAAAACTTGTAACCGCTTAAACCATCATTGTAACGGCCTCCAATAATTATTAAAAACGTGTAACCGCTTAAAATCATTACTATCAATAATGATTATTAAAAATGTGTAACCGCATCCATAATATAAATCCACGCAAACCATTTCATATCTCCCACGCACAAATGTTTTTTATTACAGCAAAAATAGTCTCTCAATATACCATCGCTTTCACTCCTCAACTCTTACTGATACTTACTGCAGAGTTTCTTTATTTTTTGGTTAGAAAAACGCTTAGCCGGATAACATTTGCTCGCCGCAAAATATAGTCACAGGGTACCCGCCGCCGCATTGCGCGGGTACCCGGCTAGTAAGTTTATAAACATGATCATTAGACTGGTGTAGAGGTGGAAAAATAGGTGGGTCGGGTTGGGTTTGGGTTTGGGTCTAGATGGGTCTTCTAGAAACATGGGTTTAGATGGGTCGGGTCTAGATGGGTTGGGTCCGGGTCTAGATGTATTTTGGTAACTTATTTTTTTTAGAATCCAACGATGCTCTACGTAGTAACCAAAGTGATTCACTGTCTGTAGGAAACTAGAAAGAGGGGTTGAATAGTTTACTGGTTAATTGACCGTTTTAAAACTTTGCTTATAAAATGGTTTGATTCGAGTTGTATGTCAATGAATCAACAATATGAATCACAACTAAACTATCTAATGTAATGAACTAAGTAAACAATAACAATATAGAGAAATAGAAAAAGAAACTATCAAACCAAGACACCAAGATTTAAAGTGGTTCGGCTACGAAGCATATCTTCGTTCCTACTCCACTCCCCGAGTACTCCACTCGAGATTTCACTATGTCAGCAAGCTCCCTTTAGGCGGAGAAAACTGTTTACACGTCGCTTATTTTCTTTTCTGACACTAAGCTAGACGTCGAGTCCTAATCTTAGCTAGAACCAATCTAAGACTTCACTAAGTCTTTACACACTCACAAGATATATACTCTTGGATTGACACACAATTCAAATCACAAATACACAATTTACGCAATTGGATCTACACACAATCCAATTTACACAACAACACAAAGTTAATATAATGAAGACTTGTGATCTCGAGGAGGAAGAAGAAGATCACTTAATAACAATTCGTATGTAGAAGAATACGATTGTTCTTCTCTTGCACTTGATTAGAAGAAGAGGGGAGGAAGAAAGAATTAATCACTTGAAACAAGATCAATGTATGTTAGTGATTAAGATATGTGTTTTTAGAAAGAAAGAAAGAAGAGAGAAAAGTAGATCTGAGAAAATTCATGACAAGAGGTTCTGTTTTTCAGATGGGGTAGCCCAATTTTTATAGGAGACAAAAAGATTCGTTGTGCTGGCGGCGGTCCCAAATATATTAGGGTGCCGCCAGGCCTATAAGGGGGCCGCCGTAGACTACGCTCCTCTTTTTGTCTTTTTGTGGGGAATGTGTTATCTGTTTTAGAACCTTTCATTTTGGAGGGAAAAATCTGATTTCAAATTTATTATTTTAATAATACATTTCTTTTATAAATAAATATTTTGTTTTTATATTTTTTGTGGGGAAGGTGTTATCTGCTTCTTCTTCATCTAAGTCATCATCCACCAAAGGTGATGTCTTAGAGGGTGGAGGAGTTTCATCGAATGTCACGTTGAGTGATTCTTCGATTTTCCTAGTGTGTTTATTAAGAATGATATAGGCTTTACTATTTTACGAGTATCCTAAAAAGACACATTCGTATGACTTTGGGTCAAACTTGGTAAGGTAGTTTTTGGTGTTTAAAATGAAGCACTTGCTTCCAAACACTCTAAAATAGTCAAGAGTAGGTTTCCTACCTCTTAAGGTTTCATAAGGTATTTTTCCTAGGATGACTCTAATTAGGATTCAGTTGAGAATGTATGTTGAAGTATCTATGGCGTTACACCAAAACTTTTGTGGTAATGATTGCTCGTTCATGTTTCTACTCATTTCCTGAAGTGTTCTATTTTTTTTTTCAACCACGCCATTTGATTGAGGAGTACGTGGAGCCGAGAAATTATGAGTAATACCATTGGCATTACAAAACTCTCCAAATTGCACTTCATTATCAAATTCTCTACCGTGGTCGGTTCTTATTGACACTATTGTACATCCTAATTGGTTTTGGATTTTCTTACTAAATATTTCGAATTGATCAAAAGCTTCGGTTTTATCCTTAAGAAATCTATTCCAAGTGTACCTAAAGTAGTCATCTACTATGACTAAGGTGTATCATTTTTCTTCGTAACTCCGTACGGCGGATGGACCAAAAAGAACCATGTGGAGAAGTTCTAAGCATCCAGTCGTTGAGACTATGTTCTTAGCTTTATGACTAACGTTCTAATTTTGCAAGCATCACAAAAATGTTGATCAAACTTAAGCTTAGGTAAGTTTCTAACTAATTCCTTAGAAGCTAACGATTGAATGAGACGCATATTTGCGTGACCTAATCTCCTATGCCAAAATGTGAAGTTTTCATCAATCGTTGCCAGACATATTTTGTCTTTTAGCTTATTTTCTAATTTCATCACATACAAGCCTTTCTTCCTGATACCTTTACCGTCCTTAGTGATTTTACTATCATGTTCAGAAAAAGTTACTCTACACTTATTATCACATATTTTTCCTATACTTAGCAAGTTAAATCCTAAATTATCAACATGTTCTACATTATCTATTTTGAGAGAGTCATTAGAAATCGTACCTTTGCCAATGATGTTACCGCGAAGATTACTACCAAAAATGACGTTACCTCCATTGTATGCCTTGTAAGTGGAGAAGAGCTTTCGGTTGCCCGTCATGTGTTTGGAGCATCCACTATCCTTGATCCATTCGTCGGGCTCCAAGTCGACTCCAAGGCATATCTATTTATATAAGACAATAACTCAAACATTTGGTCCCCAATATCTCATGGGTCCAAAGTTGTTAGTGCCAAACATCCCTTGCATTTGATGCAATTGGTTGGGATGTGAGAACGGAAGACACATTTCCCATGGTATGTAACTTTGACGTGGAAAGTTGTTCCAACTTACGGGAAATCCATGAGGTTGGTTTTGTCGACCAACATGTCTTTTTGGTTGCGGTGTTTTAGGACGAGAATAATTATTATTGACTCTTCTAGGAGGTGGAGTTTTTGATCTAAAATTGGTTTTTGAAAATCCAACTCCGGGCTTTGTCAATGGTTTATAAAATTGTTTGACTTCATTGTCACTAGCCACAGGAATTTTGACTTTGTTTACAATTATGTGTTTTGGTCTAGGACCCAAAATAGATTTTTGAAAAGACACACTTTTCTCAGAACCAGGCGTTGCTGGTGGCGGTCCCATATTTATTTTGGGGGCCGCCTGAACATTAAGGGGGCCGCCCATATTTATGGGACCTCCATCAGAAGACGTCTTTTTCTGAGCTTTTACAAATTTTATTTCCTTAGTTCCACTAGATGATGCTTCAAATGAATTAAAACTGTTTTATAAAGAAAAATAGATTAAAAATAGTAAACGATATGAGAAAAATATAAAAAAATACAGAAAAAGTAGTTTAAGATATGCTGATTTTATGAAAAATAAAATGGAGTTCCCAGCCTATCGAAATAAGCTGGAAATAAGCAGAAATGAGCTTATAGGCTTAAAAGGGTAAAGTGAGTATAAAAATAAAATGGGGTGAATGATAACTGAAAAAGACCCAAGGGCAGTTGGTTAGTGTGTGGGATGTGTGGGACGTATGTGTGCTATAAGGGAGGTCCAGGGTTCGAACCTTGGGCTAACTTTTTGGAAAATGATTTTTTTTCTTTTTAAAAAAAAAAACTTATAAAACTAACAAAGTTAAGCAAATTTTAAAAAGGCAACTTTTTTGTAACTTAAAATTAAGCAGTTAAATAAGCAAACAAAAAGTGGCAGTTATAACTTTTTTACACTAAAACTAATATTAAGCTAGATAGTTTGGCTTTTTAGAACAAATAAGCTAGGGTAAATGAGAAATAAGCAAAAACAAATAACCAACTACACCTACTAAGCTCCTACAAATAAAAATAAGCTAAGAGAAACAAGCAAATAAGCCAGAAAATGCAGATAAGCAAGAAGGCACAAACTGATAGGCAAACAGCCTTGGGGACAACCTTTGGGCTTATTTTTAAGCTCAAAGAAGGATCCTTATGGCTTAATGGGGCATATGAGCTTAAAGCCTATCTTGGTGGCTATCTAAAACAACAAAGAGTAATTAGTTTGAAACTTAAACACACTAAGAAAAAGCTAACTGAAAATAGCCATTCACACAGATGCACCCTTTTTTTGTATTTCTTAAAAAGACAAAGGCTATAAGCAGGCCTAAAAAAACAAGCTAGAAAATAAGCTTAAAATTGAAGAACAAGTTAGAACAGATGGAGTGTGACACCAAAGGAGCTTATGCTCAAAAATT
Organism: Tanacetum coccineum; assembly: GCA_026074375.1. NCBI lineage: Eukaryota > Viridiplantae > Streptophyta > Magnoliopsida > Asterales > Asteraceae > Tanacetum > Tanacetum coccineum. Next base: position 34,213 of record BQNB010033298.1, read on the forward strand.
TAAAAGCTAAAAACAATTTTTACTAACCTAAATTTGAAAATGAAAATTGGACTTTTGAGACTAAAAACATGACTTGGAGAGTTGACAGATTTTGACCCAAACAAAAGTAAACTAAAAGGTGACTACCCTAATGCATTAAGACACTAAAAATGACACAAAAACAAGACTGAAAAGAATGTTTTAAAAAGCACTTTTGAAGCTGTCTTTGGACCACAGTTTTAAAGACCAATTAGAAAAACTCACAAACCTTTGGAACTGAAAACCTTTGAAACAGATTAAAAATGACTTAAAAAAAGGTTGTACAAGATTTGCCAAGTGACCCAAAGTGTTTTTCACACAATATGACCCGTTTGACCCCTTATCCTAAACACCCCTTTAAAAATAAAAAGTCAATTTAAAAACTAATAGAAGGATTTAAGATGAAGATTTTGAAAAAACAGATTAATAAACAGTGAAAAAATAAGCATAAAGAGTAATAAAACACAATAATAAGAACGGACAATAAGCAAATAAGCATAGCAGATTAAGAGGCAAATAAGAAGTTTTTTAAAGCAAACTATAAAATAAATGACAAATGAGCAATTAAATATAAAAAGAGACAATAAGCCTTAAGACAACATACATAAGCAAGTATACAGCTGGACATATGCAACAAAATAAGCAATGATGAACAGTATAAAAAGCAAAAAAAATAAATTGAAAAATGAGAAAAACTCACAAGTGGTCTAATGCTTTTGGCAAGAACAAATAGAACTCAAAACCAAATCTTTAGCATTCCATGAAGCACTAAAACCCATGGGGCCATCCAAGATCTTACCATTCGCTCCATTGCTTTGACAGATTTTGATTTTTTGTGAATTTTTGGATTTTTAGACATAATTGAAAAACAGTCTTTTATATAAGCTTTTGATGGTTCAAAGGATTATATAAGAGCTTAAGAACGGTAATTAAAGAACAAGTAAGCTTAAATGACAAGTATTTAAAGAAACTTAAAATTTTCATTAACTTGAAAAAGGTACAATGCTTGTAATTAAAAGACAGTAATTAAAATGACATGAAAAGTAAATGACAAGTAATTTAAATTGCAGTAATAAAAATTGGTACAAATTTGTTAATACAAGACAACAAAATTCGACAAGAAACTATGAACTACACTGGCTACTTTTATACTAAGAGTCTTCATAGTCTTGGTCCTCTTGTGTTTCTTCAGTGAGGACTTGTGTTTCTTGTGTGAGAGAGAACCCAAAATCAATCTAAGCCATTGAATTATCTTGGTGCCCACTCAAACGATCATAACCCTCGATTCATGTTGTCTTTTTCATCACCCAATGGGATAAAAGGGGATTGCCAACTTGGCATTGACTTCTTGGGGTGGGGTTTAAGTGAATGGTGATGTTTTGTAGTGTAGTTGCAGAGGAAGAAGACAATAAATAGTACTGGGGGTGTTTTGGCGGGAAAGGGTGTTACACTTTGTTTTGTTTTTGGTGCAGGGTGAACTTTGGGGAATTGGCAGAACAAGTCCCTAAACGTGTATACTAGTATAACACAAAAGGTCCATGTGGTGATATAAGTGTTTTGTGATTTGGCAAGTTTGGTCCTCCATTGTATATGTTGTGTTTGCAAGTTAGGTCCTTAAAGGACTAACTGAGTTAACTGTGAAAGGGTTAACATGGCTAACGGCTTTTAAGTGTCATATGGATTGGGCTTTTATATGTTTGTTTGGGCCGGTTGTAATAGAAAAAGGAAAAATGGCCCTTTTTGTTGGTTTTGGTCTTTATATGTATGCTTAATGGGCTGCCCCGGCCCATTAGATGGGTACGGGTGAGCCCATTTAACATTTCTTTGGTTTCGGCTTCGGCTTTGACTTCTCGGGTTGGACTTTGACTTTGACTTTGGTTGACTTTGACTTTTTCCACGCTTTCTGTTTCGTGCTCGGTTTTGTCGTTTTTGGCTTCGTTTTTCGTCCTTTTGTCGGATATCCGTTTCCTGCACAATATAAGTGAAAACATAAATATAACATTTTCTCATTCAATTTTTTGAGAGATTACTGTTTTTATTTTATTTCTGAAATGATGTATATGAATGAAAATTTTTCAATTACTCCCCCGCAGATTATGATTCCGTATTTTCAATTGAAAGCTTTTTATAAAAACTTGGAATCATGAATCTAATTATGTGATTTTTAAATGATTATATATATATATATATATATATATATATATATATATATATATATATATATATATATATATATATATATATTGAGGATATGAAAAATCTTTTTGAATTTTTTTTATTTTTCAATTTTTTCTTTTGTTTTTGAAAAATGTATTTACATGTTTTTGATGTATGATATTTTTCAAGAAGATGACTTTGTTAGGCTTTCCAACTGTGTTGGAGTCATACATCTCATACCAATGCGATGAACTAGATACTCAAAGCGTTCTTTTGGAAGAGCTTTAGTAAATAGATCCGCCAAGTTGGTATTATTGTCCTAACAAAGTTAAAGTTCCACAGTATCCTTCTCAACATGTTCCTTAATATAATGATACGGATGTCCTATGTGTTTTTGGCTTAGGACTGCTGACTGGTAGATAAGATAGCAATGGCAGTGCTTGGCATCACAATACATCGGATTCGGTTGTATTTGTATGCATAGTCTAGTCGTTGTGTACGCATCAAATGACTTGTGCACAGCATTGCAGAAAGGAAATCATATTCAGCTAGCAGTGACATGCAGTAAATTTATTTCTTTGAACTCCAACTTACTGAGCTTTCACTAGAATTTCAAGTCCTCCATGATGTACTTTTACAATCATCTTTACATCTTGCATGGTCTGCATCTGAATATGCCCATTTAGTTCAATCCAGAACCTTCGGTACCATAGTCCTCCATTGTTATAGGACTGTCTTAGGTACCATAAAAATCCGTTAAACCTCTTTGAGGTGTTTGATGTAGGACGTGTTGATAACGTAGCTGATCAAAAGTAGCAAAAGCAATGGATGACGACTGAAATTAGATTATATGCCCTCCTATTCCATGCGCGATAGGTTCGTTTTGATCAGTAGGAGTGCCTTGTAAATCAGCATCCAGCCTCTCAGTTGCCATAGGTGTGCTCATGGAGACACACTCATCCAAACCATGTTTCTTTAACAATTCAATCGCGTATTATGACTGACTTATGAATATGCCACGGGGAGATTGATGAACTTGAAGTCAAGAACAGACAAAATAAACCTTTTTAAGTTTTTTTTTTTTTTTTTTCCCCCCCCTCCCCCATCATTGACATTTCAAAATTATTTTTCATTAGGTTTGTAAAACGTTTTGAAAAATCTAGATTTGTTGATCCAAAAATAATGTCGTCAACATAAACTTGAACAAGTAATATGTCTCCCCCGTGACGTCGTGTGAATAAAGTCGGGTCAATAATACCTTTAGTAAAGCCATGTTCAATTAGAAAAGAAGACAATTTGTCATACCATGCACGAGGTGCTTGCTTAAGACCGTATAGAGCTTTTTTTCAACCTGTAGACGTGATCTGGGAATTCTAGATCAATAAACCCTTCAGGTTGGCTAACATAAACTTCTTCTTTTAAAGGACCATTGAGAAAAGCCGTTTTAACATCCATTGAAAGGATAGTGATATTCTTATAAGTCAGTAAGCAATTAACAATCCGTAACGCATCAATGATGCAGCAACGGGAGCAAATGACTCTTCAAAATAAATGCCTTCTACCTTACATGTATCTCCTTTTGCCGCAAGACGAGTTTTGTTTCGAAACCACAAATATTTTCAGATTTCAGGAATTATTCTTCCAGAGCCATTTGAGAGCAATAATATTCTTTCCTTCTGGTCGTGGAATGAGTTCCCAAACTTGAAGTCTCTAAATTGATTCAACTCATCTTGCATGGACTCAATCAAACTATGATCTGCCATAGCTTCTTTGATATTCTTTGGTTCAATAGTGCTGACAGTTAATGCATACATGCATACCTCAGAATCTGTATGTAGACGTTGACGAGTCATGACAGGTTTGGATGGGTCACCAATAACTTGGTTTAGAGGATGATCTTTTGTCTAAATGTGAGTTGAGGGTTGTATTGGGGAAACTTCTGTCACTTTTGATGGTTTAGAGCGTTGTTTGATGGACTCAATTTCCTCATGACTTGGAGGATTATATGGAACAAACTGTGAATTGCCATCAAAATTAGCAGAATCTTCTTGATTGAATTCATCAGCCTCAGTTAAAGAGATTGGAGAGGTTTGTTCATCAAATGTAGTTACAATGGGAGGAGCCTCATGTTCGTCAATAATAATTGAAGATGTAGAAGGTGAGTCTTCATGAATTTGATAGGTGTATCAGAAAACTTCATCTCAAAAGATCTTCATACATTGGACCGAACAAATTATCCAAATCTTCTTTAGATTGAGTATTCATTGTTTCTGCTGATGAATTATGATTTATGAATCGTTAAAGCTCGAGTTCTAAACAATCGTGTTCAGAAGCCATAGCTGTAAGCTCGTCAAACTTGACATGTATGGTTTCCATAATCTTTTTAGTGCGTTGGTTATAGATTCGAAACCCTCTTTGAGTTCTGGAATAAAAATAAAAGGGGGGGGGGGGGGGGTGAGGGGGGGACCCCCCCCCAATATCTGCTTTGGTTTTATTTTTCCCAAGATCCATCTCGGTGATTTGTTGGATAAACAATTGAACCAAACATGAAAATATTCAAACATTCAGCTTTCTGGTCACGTAATAACTCTCTAAGGTGTTTTGGTTATGTCGTGTATTAATTGATTGTTCCGATTTTGAGTTTAACAAGCGGTAGCCACTGCGTCAGGCCCAAGAAATTCAGCTAATCGAGATAAGATAAGATGTACGAGAGCTTCAAACAGAGTTCGATTACGTCTTTTTCAACGCTCCATTTTGCTGTGGCGTTGAGCAGTGAAAAATGGTTGTATGATGACAGAACTTTTCATAAATGAGCTTAAGAGTTGCCATTGTGAACTCAATATCATTGCTCTGTTACATCTTGCAAACTTTGGCTGTTATAATTTATTGAGCGTTGAGCTCGATGAATGTCTTTATTATCTTTTGGAGTTTCATCTTTGAAGAAGAAGTAACCATGTATATCGAGAATAATCAATCCACGATCACTAAGAATATACTTTTTTCCATTGATCGAGTACCCGCATTATTCTCTTTTTGGACCTGCATAATATTTCCATATGAAGTAATTCAATTTGGAAGTGAGCACTTCGAACTATTTTGAGTGGATGAGAAGCTTTCTTGATTTTTCTTCTTTCACAAGCAGAACAAATGTGATCTTTTCTATATTTAAACTTTGGAAGACCATCAAACAAATCAAGTTTGGTAAGATCGTTTATGATGCCGATATTAAGATGTGAGAGTCTGCGGTGCCATAAACATGACTTTGTTAAAGTTTCCTTAGACATTAGACAAACAGGTGAAGAATCAACATATCCGAAATGGAGATAGTATATAAATTTGATTTGCGCGCTGTAAGCAAATGCATCTACTTCCAGATTAGCACATTAACAAGTTTAGAACGAAAAGCCACTCTAGTTTGCATCACAAAATTGTCCAACGCGACTGACTGAGATTATGTCAAGACCTTCAAAATAATGTACATGACAGTAATAGTGATATTGCCCTGTATATAATCACCATAGCCTGTGATTGCTGCAAAATTATCATTTCCAAAGCGAACGGTGCCCATGAATTTCTCAATGAAATTTTTCAGCAGTGATCGATCACCCGTCATATGCTTTGAACAACCACTATCAACAATCACTAGAAACTATATCTTTACTACCAGCCCTGCCTATAACACGAAAAAAGACACACCGAAGTAACACAAGAAGAAACCCACATGGACAAGTGGGCAATTTGATACCATTTCTTATTAGAAACCGATTGTTTATCAATGAACGACTATTGTTACCATTTGGTTTTGTGTTATTCAAGAGGACCAAACAACATTTGGTTTTTGATTCAAACCATTTTTCAATTGGGATAGTTCGAATCTTGTTCTTATGGAGATGTGCTTAAAGATTCTTTCTTGTAAAATTTTTTCTTCGTGTACTAGACACTTGTCGTTGCTTTTGAGGTACTTGACATCAATCTAAGGTTTGGAGACTAATAAGTAGTAATCTAAATACTTAGATAGTGTAAAATTCTTAGAAAACCTAGTACTGTGAACTTACAGAAGCAGTCTATAAGATTTTGGTGTTCTAGATTTAGGGATAAGTTTCTCAGATCATTCGAATGCACATTTAATTTATAATTTGCATACAGTATTCATGGCATGGAGATAAGCACATTTGTGCATACAAGAACACATAAAAGTTTTCGCTTTAGAAGTGGTTTCACTCAACATTCAATTACATTCCTCTTTGTTTGAGAGATAACATTTTTGATGTATTAATCTGTTGCTTATTTTTCCTACGTAACTGCTACTTTCTTTGCTGGCTTCTTAAGAGTTAGCTAAGACACTATTCTTAACAGTGAATCTCTATTCATTGGTCTTCTAACACTAGATGCATCATATTCATGTAGAAGATAAATCATGCTTAGCCTCATTTGTTTGTGATTCATGTGTTGTGACAACTTTGTACATTCTAGGTGCTACGGCATTTTTGTTTGAATTTACCCCTCTTTGTTTGGCAGGTGAAGTCTGTAAAGTGACTGGTTTTGACACGACATGGTTTTCTTTGATTTTGGCACATTCATTTTCTTTTGAGAATATAACGTGTTTGTTTTATGGTGTGACACAAAGAAGAGGTTGAGACCTATTTGTCTTGTCAAACTTGTATTTCAGATCTTTACTCCTTTTTCAAACATTTGCCAGTCTAGTTTGTAACTCTGATATGGTACACATAAAATTCTATTATCAGCACGAAATGCACCATATGCATCATGTTTTCTTCAGAGACATGAGCAATAAATTCGTCCATTTCCATTGAGTTGAGGACCGTGTTCTTTTTGATTGAATTGAAAAGCTTTTGATATTCTAATTTTACATTTTCACGTTCTTTTATCAAAGATTGCACCGTAAAATCCAAAGACACATTCTCATCTTCAAGTTTTTCCATTTTCGAAATCCAAGAATAATCAAGAGGAATTTGTGTTTTTATTCTTAAATTTAAATCCCATTTATGTTTTCTCTTGTCATGTTGTAACTTTAATCATATTCAACTCAACTTTGCTTTTCACTCCTTTGAACATCTTTTTTCAAGAATTTTTTATTCTTGTTTGCAAACCTCCCTATTGAATCTCAATGGATTGCTTTAAGTTGTTCAATTTCAGGCATAGTAGTGAAATGTCTACACATTCATGATTTAAACAACACATTAGTTCAACTTCATGCTTGAGAGTACTTCCAAACGTTGATCTTTCAAAAATCATTTTGCCTTCTCTAGTTCCACAAAGTTCACTTTCTGTAGACTCAAACATCTTTCATTCTTTTATATCCCTCTAAAATGTATCTTAAAGAATAACATAGAACTGTAACTCGTTAACAATTTGGTTTGAGTTGATCTTGGACAAAATCATTGAGTTGAATTTCTTTAGTGATGTATAAATGCTCTGCTCTTTTCAGTTCTGTTGATTAATTCAGACAGACTTTTGAAAAGACCATTTGTTGTATTTTTCTAATTCAATGATCAAAGGTGACTCTACTCGGTATTGATGCCGGGGTAAAAGGAGTTGCATGTTTGAATTCTTGTCAGAAGGAATAAAAGCTAGATGGAGAAAAATATTATGCTCAGCAAAAGCTCTTTTTGAGGAAACAAAGTCTTTTTAGAGAGCAGTTATTTTGGCATAATTAATTGTCTATCAATTTGTTTATTTTCAAAGCCAATTGGATCATCTTTTTTCGTTACACTTTTTGTTGACCTTTTGGAGGCTTCATCAAGAGTGTCTCAGTATCTCTAACTTCTAAGAGAAATCTATGAATTACCTAACTAGAGGCAAGATTGTATAATCTTTTGGACTTGAGAAAAATTGCGTTGCTTAAGTGTATAAGGATTCGGGTACCCCAAACCATGTTTTAATTGCTGATCATACACAGACAATGGCTTTGGTCCATCATAATCCTACTTGTAGGGAATTGCCACAGTTTCAAAATGTTAGATCAACATTCTTTTTTGAGTTGGCCTCATAATTTAGAATAGTCTATGATATCTTAAATCAGCATTTTAGACTCATTTACTGCTTTTTAAAATTGAATGAGTCTTTTGAAGTTCCTCATTTTTCCGTTTGTAATCTTTGACATCTAAATCTAATTTATCTCGTTGTTTTTCTAGATCTCGATTATATCTCGATCGCACGAAAAATTAGAGACAGGGCTGTGTGTGACTAAATGTTTTGTGTTTATCGGCCTCAAGAAATTCGTTGAGATATAATTATTATCCCCCGTTTATGTTTTTCCAAAACCCGAACCCTTTCCCTTTTTTTCTGACATCAAGACTGACTAGTCAAAGTCGTGTTTTGTTTTTATTTTTTTGACTTTTTGGAGCAAATATTTTTTATTTTTTTGGGGTTTTTTGTTTTTTGTCAGTCTTGTTTTTTTTTTTTTTTTTTTTTTTTTTTATATCGCCCCTGATATGCATTTCTAGTAATTGCTCTTAACGCATATAAATCAGGAACATGTGTAGCTTTTTTCCATTACTGCACTATAACATTCCCATTGGGTGAATCAAATTATAAATATCGGATCAATTTGATCATCACCAATGGTACGTTAATAAGTTTGTTATGAGTTGGATCATTTGTTCTTCATTTTCCATTGTTGGTGAAGATTGTACCTCATTATAAATGGCAGAATCAGAGCTTGGCCCCGGCATCAGAAGTATTATTATGTTGGTTGATATTCTGGCCATTAAGCATCTGTTTGCACTGAGTTATTTATTTCTTCCAGTATTGAAGCATCAGCAAAGAGAAAATCATTTCTGCTATCGTAGAATTACTCCAGCTTTATCCTGTTTTGCCAGCAACATTTGTTCCATGATCGTATTTGAGTCCCTGAATTTTGGCTTTGGAAATTCTGCATATGTCCTTTTCCACTACAGTTATAGCATTAAACAGTTGAAGTGTTTCCTAAAGACGAGGTTCTAAGAGTCCTTTGAACATTTTCGGTCTCATTTGGAGCATTCGATCCCTCTACAATTTCCTCCTAAACATAAGCTCGTCTATTATTTCTTCCAGCATTACCAGAGTTCCTGCTTTGAATATTCACCCTGTCTCCTTGAATGATTGCTTAGTTTCTGGTATTAAATGAAGTACGAAGACCATTATTTATTGGAGTAGAAAATTTTTGAGAAATGGCTCGAGCAAGTAACAACATTGCAGATGCTAGAGGATCTTCAGAATTAGTGTGAACATTATCCTGTTGGTACTCATCTTCATAATCAACCACAGACGTAGGATGTGTCACATAATAAGATGATGTGTTTCTGGAAGATAAACCCGCGTGTGCTACGAGAGACAAAGGATCATGAGATTTTTCTAACTTCTTTGCTCTTGAGACATTAACCAGTTTATCGAATTGCTGAAGGTAATCAAAAAGATCATCAAACGTATCCACTGTCAAACGTTTAGCAAGACGAACTTGAGTAACATATTTCAACCATTCCGGTTGCAAGCTATTCAGAAATTTTGTGTTAATGTTGTAACATATTGGAAAAATGCTGTATTTCTTTCCAACTCGTTTCATTATGAGCAAACGATTGTAGACAGAAAAAAGTGCTTCCTGGTTCAGAACAAACTGATGTCAAATTCGTTGTAACTAAACGTGTTTCTCTATCAATATTTGTTTTGATATAGGTCCCGTCTCATAATGTACGTTAATCTTTTTCCACATGTTCCTTGGCCGAAGGCAGAAGCATCTTCAGGGGAATTATAAATGTCGCATTGGAATTGAAAGAATAATCAGATTTCATGGCTCCATTCAGCATGATAGAGCAATACCGCATCTCCTTGTAACTCCTTAGAGTTTGCAATTATGGAACATATTGAATGTGTAGGAATGAACTTTTCTCAAACTGATAAGGACCTTCATCAAGCGCTTTGTTAAGCCACTTTCGGTTTTCCCTCTTTCGATTTATATATCGTCTAAATCTACTTGCCCACGGTATATTACTACCCCGTTCAAGCATGGGAGGCCTAGTCTCAGAACCGGCATCAGCGATGGATTGTTGATATGTTTTGGATGTTGACATTTCATATGATTTAAAGATTGAATCTTTGTAGACGAAAATGAGTGATATTTGTGAGATGATTTCCAAACTCGGTAGCAATTATCAAGTTCGGACAACACTGTTCTTAGATAACAAGTAGTCTGAAACTCGATATGCAACCGAGTTTTATCAATAAACTTCTAATATACATTTTTGATAGAACGCGAAAAAAACGTATATATCTATTACAACACTTGTTCTACCGAAATTAAGCTAATAGAAAATAAGAAAAGTGATCCGAAACTCTAAAAACCACTTCCGAGAATGTAGAGAAATGATCCGAGAATACTAATACACTTCCGAGAATGTTGAAACACGGTAATCCATCATCAAATCCATAACGAAACAACTCAATTATTCGAAACCGCTTCCAAAACACTAATCGAGAGCTCAAATGCTTCAACCGAATCCACCGAATTTTATCTTATCGTTCTCGGACGTGGAAAAAACGCACAAATCGACTCACTCGTATTCTCTAATAGCTCTGATACCACTTGATAGGTCTTGTTTATCTTGAATCATACATTATCAATCATAGAAGCTTAGAGAGAATAGTAGTGGAGGGAAAATATTCAAATTTCAAATGTTATAAATGAAGGGAAAATGAAAAATGATTATTACAAAGCATCACCCTCTAATGGTGATTAGAGGGGTATTTATAGGAGAAGGAAGGAGCCTCCCCTTCCTTTATTTTTCACTTCTAGTCCATAATCTTTGGTAATTATGCTATTTTTTTCTTTTAGCATAATATACCTTATTACAAGCTACTTTATACTAAACAAAATAAAGACTATAAACTAAATATAACTAAACCACATAATCGACATTTTTTATGAACCTAACACTAACCTAAAAAATTTGTAGTAAAAAAATGTTAGTAGACCGTTAGTAGTATTTTGGTTGTTCCTGGTTCTTCGTCCACGTATACCGTGCACCCGTGCATTAGAGAATGATATTATTCCTCTCTTCAGTCTCTCGCTAACATTAAATTTCAAAAACGCTAAAACCACAAAATTTGTAGTAAAGTCAAATTCAAATGGTGTCACACGACAAATCTTAGTTCATTTACTTGTCGCACCGTGAACATTTGTAATCATACCGTCAAAATTCACGAAACGGCCCTACAACTATTGATTGCAATCGCTTGTACACATATTGAGTTTTAAAATTCCGAGTTCACTTAAAAATTGTTACTCGAAACAGATTAAAATTTACACATCAAGCACCTCTCTTCACACGCAAACCATTTAAACCGATTTTAGCTCAACTAAAGCGGCTACAATTCAATGCTTGCGACAGTATTTCAACATTGTTTTTCTTTGATTCTTTCTGATTTAATTGGGCTGGCTAAACGAACCAAATACATGCCTAAGATGGCATTGGGCCTTTCCCACATGTTGTAGCATTCGGCCATTTGCCCAACACATTACACAAAACTTTGGGAATTACTGACCAAGTCGTATTTTATACTAAGTTAACTACTAAGAAATTTACACAATGTGTACTTATGTAAGTGTGTTACACAATTGTCATAATTTGTAAATGTAAATTTTACCATACCAAACTTTTAGAGGATCACTCGACAAAGTGAGTAGAGGGTATCCCGAAGTGGTGCACACGGATTCTCCACTGTGTAGACATGTTATAATTGGAATTTTTATCTTGTATAGAGCCAACCCAATTGTATACATGCTGCATATGAGCTGCAGTGTTTTGCAGCTATAAATATTTTAAACTTAACTGCAATTTTAGTCTCTGTGGCTTGGCGGGTGTTTCACTTTTAGTCCATTTTTGGTCACATGTGGTTTGACCGTTAATTTGATAACTGGTCAAACCACAAGAGACCAAAAATGTACTTTACGCAATACATCTTTGTATCTATTTGATTAACAAACTAAAATCAACCTTAAACAGATATAAGTCGATCATCCTGGTTGATTGTACCATGTAAAAGCCTAATGTCATTGATTGCATAATTATTCTTTTGTTTCTCTTCCGTTAACAGCGTGTGATCTAACAATTAGATTAATGATACATAAGTTACTGATCATTTTGCCAATTCTTAAAGGTTAGACTTCTTGTCAATAGCTTTGACTAAATGAAGATTCTATACTTATGCTATGAGCACAATAAGATCACAATATACTATAATGTAAGTAGTTCATTTTCTACATGCACTGTAGGACCAAGACTCATACATTGACTTAACTTTTATAGCTATTGATTTCCATTTTTTTCTTTTCTAAAACAGCATGAAACCTTTTAATTATCGTCCATCAAGATACTAAATCCCTCAACACTTCCAAGCTAGCATGCAATCTCGATCTTCCTTCGACTAGAGTCAAGCACGACTTATTATGGGCTTACTTGACTTGATCACACCTCAGTAATATATATATATTACTTTGCATATCAACTGAAACATAAACTTGTAGTTCAAGAATTCATGGATGCTTATGTCCAAAAACTTGGATTAATATTGTTCGATCATTGACCTTTTATTTGAGGAAGTTGGCGGAATTGCTTTTGCGCTGTAATATTAGATGATATCGCGTTATTTTCACCCATAAATGTGTCTTGTGACCTGACAGTATGATGCTCGCCATCACGTTTGAGTGAAGAGAAGAGAAGGGACAAAGCATCGAGGAGGCAACTAAAAAGAGAAAATGAAGAACTCTTCATATTGCTAGAATTGTTACGCTCGACTTGTATGGACGATCCCCGTGTTTTGAATTGATTAGTGTTCATATTCGAGTATGAAATTAGGAGCGAATGAGAAAATGATATGAAATGGGTACTTAAATGGAATTGAAGTTGGCAATTGGCATTAGAGTTGTCACTATATATAGTTTAGAAAGGATACGTAAGTGTGCATTATTTTGATTTGAATGAGTCAAACAACTTGTTTTGCTTTACCAAAAGGTGCTTGGTAAACAAGTTAAGTCGAATTATTTGACTGCCTGAGCTTCAAGGTAGGGTCTCGCTACCCCTTCTTCAAGAAATAAAATCACATGCATCATGGGACACTGTAAACTTGATGGGCACGTGTAGAAGGAGGAAGTCTTTTTGTAAATGTTTTGTGGTTCTAGCAAATCTGGAGATAGTGTAATCTTTTTGACAATGTAAACTTGATGGGCACGTGTAGAACTGGAGATGGAGATGGAGTGTAGATGCATCATGTGTGGAAGTCTTTTTGTAAATGTTTTGTGGTTCGAGCAAATCTCTTTTTGAATTACACGTATTTTTGAATTACACGTACGGCAATTTAACCAGTTATGACCATTTTTATGGTTACCCGAAAACATACATCTATTGAATTTTGAATATAACACTTCTTTTAAATAAATTATATATGCAGTACCACTAGACAACATAGTTGCCAACAATTGTTGTTTTGGTTTTGATCTGGCTATATATATTTGCCGCTTTTTGGGGTTTGGTTTAACTGTGGTTTTGACCTGAGAGATCAGAGGGTGTGGAGGGTGAAAGCGTGCTTGCTATAGACTTATTGGTTACCTAATGGCTAATAGATATTAGATATCGTTTGTTTGTTAAGAGGCTCTGAATCTGAATCTAATTCGCAAATCTGAATATGAATATTTGATAGAAAAGTCTAAATCTGATTTCTATCTTAATTTGAATAAGTGGTTGAGAAATCTGAATCTAAATCAAATAAAACTGTCTGTTTTGGTAAAAATGTCTAGATGTGTTAAAAAATAGTTTTTACAATTTAAATATAAAACGATTGCATTCGCACAAAAAATAAAGTTTATTAAATATAAAAAAACAAATTATATAACATAATCAATTTAAAGTTATAAGTATTTAAAAAAAATGCAATCTCATGTTTATTTGAAAAAAAAATAAAAGTATCAGAGTTTAAATTGAACTTTTTAAAACAATTAACTAAAATGAGTCTCGCTAGAATTGAGATATATGAGTCGAAACCGAACCCTTCAATTTGAAAAAAATATAAATTATTATATATTATCTTATACACTCTTTATATAACAAAATATATGCAATGATTCTATTTATACTTAAGACAAAAGTGAAAGAAGAAAAAGAATAGAAATGAAAAAAAAACACCAAAATAAAAAAAAAATCATAACAAAATAGAAAATGAATAAAAAAAGGACATTAAGGGGTGTTAAGACACCCCTTCCACATCTAGTTCAATAAGATGTTTATGCCTCTTAACAATCAGAAAAAAAACAAACGCTCTTAACACTGCTTGCATTTTATCGCCTCTGAATGACACGAAAAAAACAAACAGTCTTAATGACTAAATGTTTGACCGCGTCTGAATGAATTAGATTAAGATGCTGTTGAAAGACATTTTTTAAAAAACAAACACTACCGGTTGTTCATCGGTTCAGTTGTTTGGTTGTTCGATTTATTCGGTTACATTTTTCTTAAGATATAAAGGGTTAGGCCCCTAAGATATAAATACTGGGCCAACATGGCCAATGATCTCTCTTCTAACAATATAAAAATTAAATTACGCTAAACATGTATCATGCTCAACCACTTTTCACATAATAACTTAACAAGAATGGCACACGCTTTAGTATGTTAGAGATATGATAACGATCCTAACGAAGAATATGATCTCCTTTCATGATAATTGTGTTTTCAATCTTTATCTTCAAAGAGAGATTAAATATTTGTGTTTTAAATCTCACTTAGCACCATACTTCCTTTGACGTCAAAGCTTTGGCGCCTTTTTCGTACTAATATATTTCCCTTGTGGAGAAAGAAAGAAAAAAACGTCTCTCTCATCCAAACTTATACTACTACGAACCGCTCTATATATAGGAACAACTCCATTGTCATTTTGTACCAATTTCATTCTATCATGCCATTCTTTTTTCCATTTTCATATAATAATATTATGAGCAATAATCAAATGATCAAAACAAAAGGACAACAAATTGAGCTTAACAATCATAGCGATATGAAAACTTCTTCGATTCCCATTCTTCGTTGTATTCTTAATGCTCTTTTCCTTCTTTTCTCCCCACTCGATGATGACACGGAACAAGATTTCATTATAAGTGGAGACGTGCATAATGCAGAAAAAGGTGTTGTCTCTTCTAACGTTATGGCTCAAAAGCATTTCCGACAATTTCATCACATTAAAGGGCAATGATAGTTGTTGCTTCATCTAAATTATAGTGATACACCAGTTAAGTTGCGTATATGTAATCCAAAGACTCGTTTGATCTCCCGGATAACCTAAACAAGGAAATAAGACCTCATCTGTATCACTGGTTCATGCACTACTTTATTTTTGTCCAAATTATTATGGCAACTTGTATGCTTGAGGTCCAAAGTTGAGTAGCTAGCCAAGTATGACTATTGGTTAAAGATAAGATTTATGACTTATAAGTGTTGGCTTGATATTTAAGTCAGTCGAAGTCTTGTGGCCTGACTTTATGCATGTAGTATAATGAATATTGTGGTGGATTAAATATGATGATCTTGTACCTTGCTAAGTTAAGAACTTATTGTGTGCCGATAATTAACAAAGCTATAGAATCGTCATTCGTCAATGCAAAAATAGTGTAACATGTACACCTTTTATAACAAAATTAATCATGATACAATCAGTGGCTAATACTCGATCGCGTCCCAGGGCTAATCATGTTCTTTAAAACCAAGTATTACAGCTATTAGAGCATTATGTGTCATGACATAGTAAAACATGTCACCTCAGTGCCATCTCAACATTTCATTTTTAATACTAACACAACAAAATACATCCTCACTCATAACATCACTTTCATATGTCATTTGAGCCCATCATACCAATTAAAACACACATTAAAAAAACAATTTAAAAAAACATAAAATACAAGAAGTAGCGGACGCCGGTTCTTTGCGTTGGAAGTAATGCAAGACCTAGGTGATGTGGTAGCGTGTATTTGACGGTGCAAATGACCTGCCACATCAGATATGGCGTGAGTTGGTGCCATAATACCCCAACCTTTAAGAAATGTAATAAGGACAACCATGATTTAATTAGTTACCTAATAGTTTATAATCACTTCCCTCTTTCAAAAAAACAATATGACCCCTTATCATGATAATTGGTGGAACTTTTTTTGAGTCATGAATGCTAAAAGAAAAGAATCTTGTTGGAGCATAAAAAAATAAGTGAGAGACCATTATCAAAAACATATATTTTTTAGTTTGCATGGGTAAAAAGAAAAACAAAAGATATAAAGGTAGGTATCAAGTTTCAATCAAAAAAGGAAAAAAAGAAAAGTATAAAAGCTTGATTAGATTTAATATAATATGGTCGTTATGGAATTTCATAAACGAGACAATTTTTGGCACTACTCCTCCAAAGCGATGCTTGCTAATTGATAAGATCGTTGATTTTTCATATAGTTGGTATTCATCTAGAAATAAATTGTCTCCTGTCACTTGAAACAATTGGATTCAAAACCCTTTAGAGATTTCTTCTTTGTAATTCTTATTCTAGCTCCTTGTTAGTTTTTAATAAAATTTTGCCGTTCTAAAAAAAATAAAAATAAGAAGTTGTGAGAAGTGACTAAAACCACATATTCAAGATGCAACGACTTGCATTTGATGCATTTTTATTCATTTAGATGCACCATTTTGAGTTTTGAAAGTTAATTTGATGTGTAGATGGTGCAAATTGATTTTCATGATTTTGACACACGTAGAGGAAAAAAAACGAGAGAAATCATGAAATGCATCTAATATACGTATATGCATCTAATTAAAAGCTAAAAAACACATTATGATGCATTATAATGCATATAAGATTATAGAGATGCATCTAATTTACGTCGGTGCATCTCAAATAAGCGGTTATAGTTTCTTCTTATCTTTCTTATTTTAAGAAAACTTCTTATTTGATCATAACTCTAATATAATAAGACAAGACATATATGAATTGTTATATATATAAATAAAAATAAAAATCATCTTTCATACAAAATATGTAAATTAAATAATTTTAAGGGGAAAGTTCAATCTAAACCCAAAATTTATTAAAGAGTCAATTAACTAATCTTAATTATTCATCTTTTTATCAAATTAAAAACCCCTGCTTTTTCACCTCTTTTTTATAAATAAAATATCTCACAAATCGTTGATTGTTACGCAAAACGAATTATACTACCGCGACGAAAATTAAATCATCTTTCTATAGAGGGACACTACTATATACTTTCGACGAACTTTTTTTTTGATTTTTTCAGTTTTGTCTGGAAAAATCAAGGTGATTTCATGAATACAAATCACATGTGATATTACCAGACGTAACTGGAAAAAAAAAATTCGTCGAAAGTATATCGAATTGCACGTCTACTGAAAGATAAAAAAAAAATATTCGTCGCGATGGTGTATTTTTGTCGCTTGACAATTTATCGTTTGCAAGATATTTTATTTTTAAAAATGAGACGAAAAGTAAGGTTTTTTTATTTTTAATGAAAAGATATTTAAATAATTTTGAGTTTACATTGATATGAACTCTATATAACGTCTATATATAATGTATTTGTATCATTCATGCTTGTTTTTTTTAACGGCTATTTTATTCGACAAAACTTTAGCAAGACGCTAGAGGAAGGAACTTACAAAGAATTCATACAAGCAAGTTTGGGATGATGATCCACTCGGTCCATATTGGGATTAATTTTAAGCCTATGAACAATACAAGAATGAAAAAGAATATTAATCCTTGAGCATGTCTTTATACTTTGAATAACCACGTCTAAGCAAACCTTCAATCGGCTATTAAGGCGTGTTGAATCACTCCATGTAATTAGGTTTTGTAAATTTGAAAGATGGTTTTCCGTATCCCGCCACTTAGAAACCATCTTTCAAAGGTTGTTCGCAATCGGACAATCTACAAACAAACGTTGATCATTATCCAAACCATCATCACAAACGGGGCATCATTATGAATGAATATCAATTCCGCTACCATCAACATTGCAA
>BQNB010033299.1:5324-41504 GCA_026074375.1 Tanacetum coccineum
AGGTTCTAATACTATGTGATAATAAATGTGATATCAATCTAACATCAAGTCCCGTTGATTGCTCTCGAACGAAGCACATAGAGATAACACACCACTTTTTGAAAGATAATGTAGCCAAAAAGCACATCGTTATAGATAAAATCCCTTTAGGAGAAAATGTTGCAAATATATTAACAAAACCTTGGATCAATTTAATTACCTTAGACTATGATTGAGTTTGATGTTGCAAGAAGAAGAAGAAGAAGAAAAGGGACTATCACACCCCGCCAAGGCGAAAACACGAGGCGTAACTAGAATGGATATCATCACAACATAATGGTGTCACAATAGAGAAAACTACATGAACTAAACGGAACATAAGGGACACAAAGTGTTATGAAAATACCCAAGAAAACATAAAATAATATTTGGCGTCTTATATTGAAGTAAAAGGGGTTCACATCAATACTAAGACATGAAATACAACTAAAATAAGACTAAGCAGATCAAACCAACAAGCATTCAATATTCAATCAAACAAGAAATAAGCTAGGATAATAAACTACGCATGCAGCCTAAGGTCTCTCTAGCCACTTCTCACATTCCTATGATCTTCCTTATGCTCACCTGAAAATGATGCTTAAAACGTCAACTCAAAGGTTGGTGAGAGTCATAGGTTTACGACACATAATTCCACTTTAAACCAATTACTGTGATTATTAAAACTGAACATGGCAGGACAGTTAAGCTAGCTATTATACTGGCTAACATGCATACGAGCAAAACAACCACAATTAGGACGGAACGTGCCCCACGATCCAAGCCACACCAAAATATCACAGTAATGGGTAAGACTACCCTCCAATTGGAACCACACAGTAATTGGGTAAGAATACCCTCCAATTGGAACCATATAGTAATTGGGTAAGAATACCCTCCAATTGGAACTACACAGTAATGGGTAGGAATGTTACCTTACGATCCAACAACACGTAAACATTTAGCACATATCATATGATAGCCACACAAATGTCCATGCGTCAATTAAACCACATAATCATAGCAATTAAATCATTTTAAGACCTTTGCATCATTTCTATCCTAAGAAAACAAAGTAAAAATGGGACTATGAAACTCACCTGATGCACAGCTACTTTACAAATCCTTGCAAATCAACTAAACACAAATAAAACACTTGTTACACTCATTAGGCTAAATGCCCAAGTCGATGTAACAATTAATTGATGGACTACTATGTCTATACCATCTTTAAAAACCTTTTTACAACACTTCTTAACCTTATTTATAACCTAAATACTCTTAATCCTTTTATTCTAATTTTTAGCTTTTGAGCAGAATTTTGTAGTCATTTCATGACCACAAATAAAATACTAAATCACCAAATTGGTACTTCCTATTGCATTCCCAACCTTCTCAATGGGTTATGAACTACTGAGATTTTTAGAAAAAAATAATATTGAGTCTAACTATTTTATAAAAAATCAACATCACAAAGTGTCCAGAACTTGACCTGATTCGACCTTCAAAAAGTTTAGCTTGAGCAGACCCATTTAAACACTTAGGAAAATTCTACAAAAATTCTAGAAAATCATAAATATCATGAACTTGCTACAGTAGCAATCCCATTAATTAAAAAGACGTTTTGATATGGTTTTTGACCTCACAAACACAACTCAGAATCTGCCCCAAAAACTCAGATTTGACAACGAATCTTGTAAAATTATTTTGACTGACTTTCACTCACTTTTAATTCATGAAACCAATGGGGTTGGAAAGTAGATTCTCTGTAGTTAATTTTAGGCTCAAGAAAATCAATAAAAGCTATCCGTATGACCGAGTTATGGCTCTCGCAAGATGACCTAAAATTCTGCCTAGATTTCTATTCCGAATTTAGCATAATTAACCCTAATTAACTTACCCAAAACCCTAATTATTATCCCTAAAATGATTTTTGATGATCATAACATATTAATTACAGAACTTTTACAAAACCCTAATCCATCAATTCAATTGTTACATAATTAAAACAATGATTAAAAAACATTTGTGTGATTAGGAGTATAAAAATTAAAACTAACTTAATTTTAACAAAAGATTAAACATTGATTTCTTGAAGCTTGAAAATCAAACAATAGGGCTAGGGCATGGGGATAAGTTCGACACATAAGAAAGTAAAGGACGGAAAGATACTGATTCAAATGCTTTATAAAAACATTGTTTGGACTTCTAGTAGGATTTGACATTTGTCCCTTTTCTTTTTTTGTATTAAGCCGATCCAACAAAACCCCCTTTTTAATTAATATTATTTTTTTACTTTTTCTTATAAATTCAAAGTTTATTATATATATATATATATATATATATATATATAATATACTCCCTCCGTCCATATTTATAGTGTCCACAATGGAATCTTTTAAGTCTTTTTTCATCAACTGTTGACCTATAAGTATTTTTGTTTGTGTTATATAATATTGAAACAAAATTATACCAGCGAAAATATATTCCAAATCTCTATCCATTCATATAACTTGCATCAAAGTATCCATCTAACATAAGAAGAAATCATTAAAGTAAAGTTGAAGAAAAAAGACTTTGAAAAGTCAAGTGGACACTTTAATGTGGGGACGGAGCGAGTACTATATTTTATTTATATATGTAATTTATATATTTTGTTATAAAACGATAATTTATTACTTAATTACTTAAACCCTTAATAAATAAATAATAAACTAAAAAATAAAACCCTAAACTACTTATTGAATTTTTCCTACTAATTTAATTAAAACTTATTTATTTTTTACAACCGAATAATATTATAAAACTTAAAAATTTATATAGATAATCTCAACCCGAGATTAACGATTCACACTCGGATTCGGATAAATTCTCGAAACGCTCTAATACTCCATATGTACTAATGCTCAAGTGCTCTAACATTCCAAAATATCATTATCTCAATTCACTAATTAATCTCAACTCGAAATTTAACGATACATACTTCTTCAATTTTATCGACGATAAAAATAACGAAAATCACTATACTTCCGAAATCATCATCACATACGAAATGAAACGAAATGAAATGACTAAATCATTCATTTCTACCATCACAAACACTTATAATAACATGTATATCATAACACATATATCACCAATTCATCTTTAGAACATAATACCAAACTCATAAAACTAGGCAAGTTAACACTAATGGTTAAACTAACCTCGCTAAATCACGATTGTCACAGTCTCCCCTCCTTAGGGAAATTTCATCCCGAAATTGAATCGTTTCTACTGTTAACAAATTTGCTTACCCATACGAGAGTACAAATAGCAGCATAACAGCTATAAGCGAAGATAACATCCAACTACATGAGTCTCACCTGTTCTCGAGGAAACTCGTCAAAAACCTTAAGTTGTGTAACAACTTGATCCATAACTTAACCCCGCAACTCATCAAAAAAGAACTGTCTTGAAATTAAGTTATGTGTTGTTACAAAGCTCAACGTTTTTGAAGAATTGGCTCGACTTCAGGTTTACTCAATATATAACTTTAACCAAACCACCTCAGAACATTTAAGGGTGCACTAAAGTCTGCCAGTAACCCTATGTATCCAACTTTACTTAGTACTTCCAACGATAGCTTGCTCAACGAGCAAGTGTGGATACTTAGTTTTTATGAAATCCTCATGACCTCGCTTCGAGTTCCAATGGACTTTAACTATTAGAATCCTACTACGCTTCAAACTTTTAACCTCACGATCGATAATCTCAACAGATTCTTCAACAAAATGAAGAGTTTTGTCTACCTTAATTTCTTCTAAATGCACATGCAGATTTGCATAAGCTAAATACTTCTTTAAATTGAGACACATCAAGTACACTACTCAATTATTGAGACAATCTTAATTAATAAATTATAGGACCGATTCTTTCAATGATCTCAAATGGTCCTATATACCTTGATGCCAACATGTATTTCTTTCCAAACGCAACACACCTTTCCAAGACGACACTTCCAGTATCACTTTATCACCAACTTCAAACCCTAACTATTTACGCCTATTGCCAACATAGCTATTTTGGCAATCTCTAGCCGCTTTGAGCCTTTCCTTAATCAATATCACTTTATCAGTTGTCTCTTGTACCAATTCTAGTCCAATCAACTGACTTTCTCTAATTTCAGCCCACATAACGGGCGACCTACATTTCCTTCCATACAATGCTTAAAATAGCCAAATATAAGAAAATTGTATTAACCATTATTAATCCAATCAAAATGTTGGTTTGTTTATTAGTGCAATGATTACTTATCTCGAGGCAGCATATCATTCTTAAGACTTAGGTGTTACTTCTTCCTAAGACCTAGACACGTAGAATTCTGTCACAATTAAACGCATCCGCATAAAGCATCCTTATTTGTTGATTATAATCTATCTTAGGGATTAAAGCAATGGTGATCTTGTTAAACCCTAGCTCATAGAGACTTTACCCACTTACTGCTTAATGGCAATTCATACACTAGTAGTCCACTAACCAAGTCTTTACCAATTAATCAAGAACGTACTCGTTGATACCAAGGTCACCTTATGGTCCAACTAAGCTCACAATCTAAGGGCAAAGATAGGTCATTAATTATGATCCTATTGGTCTAGATGTATAAATCACTATATGGAGAGCTATCCCGGCATCTAGATTACTTGGTCCGTATCACTAGATCCAGTTGAATGATAGGTCGCATACAAAAGCACGTAAACAAGTATAAATTGATAAACATAAACAAACAATCAACGATAAATTAAGAAATCAAGATAAACAAACCAAACATTAAGATCTTCATAATAATGGCTAATACCCGAAGGTATTAGCCTTCAAACGTCATAATTAATACAAAAGTAATGATTTAGCCAAGGTAAACTAACCGAGTTAACGAATGATACCAAAACTGAACGATTACAAGAGTACAAGAATACACGTTGTCTCCTAATGAAATTAATCGCGTTCTCGACCTCTTCTGCTCTTTTTATCATTTGAAAATCGACTTTTATGGTTTAGGCATCGAAAATATGATTTAGCACACTTAAAACTTGTTTTTGAGTTTTGTATTTATAGGTTTTGGATTCGGTTCGATACGGCGTATCCAAATACTTGGATATGGCGTATCAAAGGTTTCTTGGAGTAGGGACCACGTTTGATATCTTCCAGAATATTTTATTTCCATGTTGGCTAAATACGGCGTATATGCCTCTTCTGAAAGGAAGTATTGGATCTTGTTTTCTTCGTGGTCTTTGGTGAGTGCAGGCACATATACGCCGTATCTTCCTTGATGGATACGGCATATTGGTTGTCAGAACAGTAATCTTCAAAATATCTTCGTTTAAGCTCCAGAATGCGTGCCTTTTAGTTAATCTTCACCAAGTACTCCATAATTACTGCAATTCTCAAATATAAACGATTAAGTAATAATTCTTTGCAATAATTATACAAAATGGGTTAATTACATGAGATAAATGATGCTATAAAATAGACGTTATTTGATGTCATCAAATATCCCCCCACTTAAATCCTACTTGTCCTCAAGTAGCCTTTAGAAGTTTATGAAAATGTATCCCTAAGGATTTTTCCGTTTAAGCATTTATTTGATCTATTACAAGTACACAACTAAACACCTCATGAAATAGGAAGATGAAAACACTCAAATCACTCAACTAATCTATGTGGTAACATGTAACTAATTCGCTCAATTGTTCGGTCGTGATGAGTATTCTATCATAGGCTTGGCGAGGATACACATCTTCACTACTAGAGCTAAGGAGTAACAAGTTTATAAAGGTAAAATAGGTTTTTATTTTAAGGCATAGGTTTGATCATTCTGCAATCTTTCACTAAAAGTATGATACCAACAAGGCAGCTGAAGAACACATACATGGTTGTAACGACGAAATAGACATGTGTGTTCGATCACATCCTCATTCGAGTTTAACCAAGGGTTTGGATGAAGAATGATATAGAGTAGGGATCTTCTAACTTTCACCAATAGTTATAAACCAACAAGGCAGCTGAGACATGCATACATGGCCGTAACGACGGAATAAACATGCATGCTCGTACACATCCCCATTCGCATAAAACCCATGGTTAATGATTAGGAAAGGGAATTAAATTGTTGTTAAACAAAAATTACGAAACAAATAGACTAGGTCCAAGATATAAGTTGCTAGACACTTTTTCCCGACCGTTACCATGATATAGACACAACTATTTATAAACGTCTTGATCATTGATCAAAAACAACAACCTAAGTTGGCGTTCCTGTAACGTTCAACTTCCCAATCATCCCATACTTTACAAACTTTTACAAGACAAGTGGCGATATCTACCACTTTATACAATACTCTACATCATTGACTTATAAGACGTATCAACGAACAATCGATCCTTCATATAATTTCTTCGGTCTAAGTTTTTGCGAAATGATTATCATCAAACTTTCCTTCTCTTTTCTATTTGTTGCAATTTTTGTAATTTTTTCGAATACTTTTTTTTCACTAAACTATACTACGAAACTCGGTGTAATTTCACCATCTTCACGATCATAATAACTCTAAATAATTCCTTCGGTAATTCTTCATTCTTAGGACGTACCAATAATTGTGTTGGTAGTAAAAATACATGAGTTTTTACTACTTTATACATTCTCATTTGCAATGTGCAAATTTCTTCCCAATCGTACCAAAGATAGAAAATTGACACAAAACTCGGGAAATACATACTTTACACTTTAAGCAACTAGCAACTGATAAATGGACATAATATAACAAGGTAGGCTAAGGTGTAACGAAACAAATAGTTGGTGTAATTCCTAAAGGATTGGCTCTAATGGTTTTTATAGGGGTATCTTACTCTTAAGAAGAGAGTAAACAAAGGGTTTATACAGGGTTAACTAACCAGTGTAGTTAGTTAATAAACAACATGTATAGGCTTTTTGGGTGTAATCTTAGAAATTTACCAATTTAAACAAGTTACTCCATCTAAATCCATAGTACTCATTATTGTGGTCTCGAATAGATATACCAAGCAAAGTTCTAAAGTCTACAACATCACCGACACACTCATATTTTTGTGGAATTTGGGTAAACATTTGGAAACGGATAAGGTTAAATCCTCACAATATCTAACAAGGGTTATTGTGTGCAGGTTATGTATCAAGTAATTTCACAAAAGTATGCTTGAAATTTTTTAAATTTGAGCATAATTTAAGCATTTTAGTGTGAAAAATAGGACAAGTATCATTCTAATTCCATCCCCCCACTTGAATTATACAACATCCTTGTTGTATAGATAAAACATTAAAAACAGGAATTAAAAGAATTAGAATGAGAAACTCCCCCGATATTTGCTTGCTCGGTAAATTCTCTAAGTTGAGTTTATGAGCAAGAACGTGTTGAACATGCGTCTAGATACCAACATGACTACAATCACACATACGATTCTAGATGATTGATACTTCACCAACTTCATCTATTTCTTTGCTTTCAGCGAGGTCCTATTCAAAATATAGGAAAAACATGCGTTCCTATCTTGGTACCTACGGTTAATTTAAACTAAACTAAATTTTAAATACGGGTCAGTCTGTTGAATACGCCGTATCATGTGTATGAATACGCCGTATTGGCATAACTGACAATAATGTTTATAGTGCATAAAAATAAAGGACTGATAACGTCCAGACAATCAATACACCGTATGGTATGGAGCGGATACGCCGTATTGATGTCTGGAAAGACAGACTCGATAAAAATAAATAACAATCCGGGTTGCCTCCCGGGAAGCACTTTTTGTTATCTCAAAACTTAACCCATATCACAACAATAAGCAATACCAAATAAGCAATAAGCTAGGAGAAAAAGAGAAAGAAAGAAAGAAAAGCAGAGAGAGAAACAAAAATGGAAGATTATATTAGAGAGAAAAAGAGAATGGTGGATAATTACACACACATACAAATGTAAGAAATGGCAACCAACACCCTCTCCATATGTGGAGAGGGTCCTATTTATAGTCTCATACCCACATGAAGTGTATGGACTTTCTTCTTGGGCCGGGCTTGGCTTGAGGTGGGCTTTAAGCCCAAAACAAGAACAATATTAGATTACAATCCAAGCCCATTTAACCCGACTAGCCTATTACTTAACAAGACTAATTACGACTAATAAGACCGACAACATTCTTGTTTGACTTAAATAAAATTAAGGCTAACAATCTCTCCCAATGTTGAGGTCTTCTTTGATCTCCCCAACGTTGATGTTCTTGATGGAGGTTATCTTGATTTGACTTTATCTTCCCTAATGTTGAAGATATGACGTTGAGCTTGCCGTTCTGACTGTCCTTGTCCTTTCTTGTTTGTAATGGCTATGTTCATTCCATGTTTTTAGACGAAACGATGAACATTCCTTGCGGTGTTGTTTATGTATCTGTTGATATTGAGCTTTATCTTTTGAATTTGAGTTCTAGTCTTTCATCTTGCATCATCTCCCTGACTTAGAATCAACTTGATTGACTTTCTTGATCAACTTGTTGCTCTTGACCGACATAACTCATACTGGTTGCATTCTTGTTTGACTTACATGAACATAAGGCTAACAATCTCCCAAAATATGATTCTTGATTTGACTTTGAAGATCTTTAAGGAAGTTTAGGATCAATACTCTTGATGCTAAATGATTGACTTTTAGAGCTCGAGTATGAGTATGTGGTAATGAATCTGACTTCCCTTGTACATGATTGCAACACCGACTTTAACCTCATTTAAAAGGTTTTTGTGATAACAATAGATATGGATAAAAGTGCCTTGGTCACTTCGTCAAATACGGTTGCAATAACTACGGTTCCCCGTTAATCAGTATAAATACTGTCTGTGATCAGATAGAATTCATATGAATCTTCTTGACAGGGTTTCGAAGCTGTACTAGCCGTTCTCGTTACCGAAGCATCTCAAAGCAGACAACACGATAAGAGTGAATTAGATAGTTACTATCGTTCTGATTAAGTCGTCAATTCATATACTCCAAATCGATATCCAGTTGTCACAAGTTTGATTCATATAGAATCTTGCAAGTCACCTACCAAGGAGCGTGTGTGATGTGGCTTAAGCAGATTCCATCTTCACTGTGATACTTAAGTATCACACAAATGTTTCATGGCGTAAGATCTCAAGGATATAATTGCGTAGGACTCTTTATTGCAGCTTGTGAACTTAATGGTGTTCACAATGTAATTTTGACATTGTGTCCATAATGGATTACAATTTGATCTCTGCTGGCTCTAGACTCGATTTGTGCACTTTGGTTTTAGTAATCGGAGGCTGGAGCAAACTGCCACCTATTCAATATCAACAATCTCAGAGTGAGATGTCATAGATAACGTTTGTATCTCTATGACAAATGAGACAAGTTTCTTTTAAGAGAAACTCGAATGGCTAGGAAGGGTTGTGCTTGCATCACTGGGTCCATGACGTCTTTCTTTAATACCAACAATCATCTTTGTGATTTTGGTAGATTATGTATTGACCCAGTTTTTGCCTAAGGTATGTGGAGGGCTTCTTTCTTTTCACCATTTATCCATACATTTCTTTTTAATTCTTCAACCCCTTCAATGCTTACCAAGACGTCATCACTAACACCTTGTTGTGATTGTTCTAGTGTTAGCTCAATATTAGTCGGCATTCTTCCCTTATCCTCAATTATCTCCAATCATACCTAAGGACTCTAATACTATCTATGGAATGTCCTTAGGTAGATCCCTATGGTTCTGGTTGGATCATAGGGCTTATACCTAACCTTAACCACCTTATGACTTCATCAACATCGTGAGTTAATTGGTTGTTGGGTATAGTGATCGATACCTTAAAACCTTGAAAAGCAATCAGAGTGTTTGATATAAATCAAGACGTTTTAACACTTTGAGAGTTTCATTCTTTAGAAATGCCCCTTAAACATTGCAGCCGAGATCGAAGATTGTTTCACACATGTGGGAAGAAGTTGTACACTTAGAGTCTCAACACGCAATTCTTCTAGAGATCACTGTTAGATCATTTTTCCTCCCCTTATTTAAAATCATTAAATCTCTTAGTATTTTATAATGCCATTGATTAAAATTTGAGACATGAAAAGTTTCATGGGGAGAAAAATATTACCACGAAGTTGCATGAATTAGTGAACATTTTCCTGATTGCTCACCTTCAACAATATACGCGAGATACCACAGAATTGAAAACTTGACATTACAAGAAAAAATGATATGACACCACAAATATGTTGAAGATAGAGTTAGATGTCTTGGAGAACAGGCACATTTTGATCTGACATAGAAATAACCATATTTAAATTACGAATGTTTTTTGGATACATAAAATTAACATTTATAAGATGTACCCAAAATACATTAACGGTTTTGGTTTTTAAAAGCACTCTCTCAAAAATTGATCCACATAAAAATGACATTTTTAGTACCACGATTTTGAAAACAAAAGAAAATTAATTCTTCAACCCTATCAATGGCAACGCGAGATTTCGAAATTGTTTTCGCACATGAAGGAAAGAGTTGCACTTATAGTCTTAAAGATCCATTCAATATATTACGGAAGCTTTAGGTCATTCTTTCTTGATGTTTTAAAGTCATTGAGTCTTGAGTATAAGCATGTGGCTATGAACTTGACTATGCTGAAACGAGGTATTTGTATCTCTATTTCTATGTAATCCTGAAATAAAACAGTTAGCAATAAAGCTTGGTGACAAATATGGCTTTATCATTCGTCAGAGTTCGGTTGCATTAACCTCCGATTCCATGAGGACCGTTTTACAGTATAAATAATGTACCTGTGATCAGGTAGATTCATTATAAGAACCTCGTTGACAAGGTTTCCAGCTAAAAGTGTTAGATCCTCTAACGCATATGCATTAGATTCACTATACTTGCTAGTATCTCTTTACCGGACACCTTAAAGCAGGCTACCTCACTAATAGAATGGTAAGAGTGAATCAGTGAGTTACTATCTCATCGATTGAAGAGAAAATTGATTTGAAAATCAATCGACGTGTCACTAATAAAAGCGTTTTTGTAACACATCAAGAATTTTAAGCTTTTATCAAAATTCATCCTCCGTCAGTTCATAATCTGGACCAAATCGATGCCCAGTGTCACAAGTTTGATCCATTTAGGATCTCACAAGTCACCTACCTAGAGCTTGTTTGATGTTGGCTCTAGCAAGATTTCCATCTTCACTATGAATACCTTCGTATCACTCGGATGTTCTGGCAATACCACAAGGATAATGCGTAGGACTCTTATGATAACCCTTGTTTTCACATTGTGTGAAGAGCAAGTAATATGGAATAGTGTCCTAATGAGATTAATTGATGATCTCTTGGCTCTAGACTCAATTGTGAGTTTTGGTTTAGTGATCGGAGGCTGGAGCGGACTGCCACCTTTTCAATATCAACTAACTCGGAGTGAGAAAGTCAATAAATAACGTGTTTAGTCTCCGTGAGAAATGAAACAGAAATCTTTTGAGAGATTCTGAGTGGCTAGGGAGGGTTGTGCATTGCATCACTGGGTCCATGATGTCAGTCTTCAATGTCAGCAATCATCATTGTGATTTTGACAGCAGATGTGTTGACCCGGTTTCTGCCTAAGTGTATGGAGGGCTTCTTTCTTTACACCCTTTATCCTTACATTTCTTTTTCATTCTTCAACCCCTTCAGTGCTTACCGAGACTTCATGACTAGAACCTTGTTGGGTTTGTTCCAGTTCTAGCTCCATCTCAGTCGGCACTATTCCCTTATTCTCACATTTACTCCTTTTGTATGTCATACCTAAGGACTTCTACACTAACTAGTGGATTGTCCCTGGGTAGATCCCTCCGGTTCTGGCTGGATCATGGGAACTAATACCTAACCTTACCAACCTTATAACTCCGATAAAAATTAAATACATGGTCGGTCTTTTTGGTACAGTTCACCTTGCCATAAAACCACTTGAAAAACTCAATCAGGTACTTGTGATATAAATATCAAAGCTTTTTGTACCTCGATTGTTTTGGCTTTTTAGAAACGCTCCCCCTCAACATGTGCATCGATATTCGAAAGTGTTTAGCACATGTAGGATGGAGTACACACATGAGTCTATAAAATCACATTTGTATACGTTTTCATATTTTAATCACATTTTCTCCCCTTATCAAAAATTTCAAACACTTTGATATTTTGGATATCAAATGATTCAAATATGTTAGAAAACTGGGAGAAAAATGTGCCGATTATGCACAAGCCGATTAGGGAACATATTAATGCTCCCCCTCAAACTATGAGGGTATGTGTGAGTGTCAGGTATAATAATTTTGAAAGATTTTGAGTTTAACGAAAAACTCATGAAAAATTTATACATTGACACTTAACACCTAAAGATACACTACATAAAAATGTGTTCACAAGATTATGTATGAGACAGGACCTGAAAATGTTCAAACCGAAAATGACAAAGTCATTTTATCCATGTCAGCAATCTGTAGTCCGTCTCGATAATCTCCTTTTGGAAGTTGTCTTAGCTTCCCCCCGAACCAGCAATCCTTTATTGAGTAGATTCATAGATTTCTTGCAAGCCGCATTAAGAAGACTTGATGTGCAAAGCCTAAATGTCCGAAGTACACAATTAATTCGAAACCGTAACACCAAAGTCAATTAATTCCTGGATATATGAATTTCTCTTTATATGACAGTGATGATATAAATTGAAACACTGAAGTCAACTAAGTCCCGGATGTCACAATTATACCCTCTAAATAGCCGAAATGATAACACCTAAGGCAACTAAGTCCCGAATGTACACATTTCTTCTTGCAAGATACTGACTATCTAAAGGAATCATTATACTTATCAAAATATGGTACATCTTTTGTCAACAAATTCTACTCCCTTCGAAAAGAGCTTAGTGATTACTGATTGGCGAAATATTATCGAATCAGATACATTTCTTCATTCAAGGCTCTAAAATAATAATTATTTCCCAAAAAACCTAAGCCTTTTTAAAAAACTATGAAGTGTGGTAATATTGATGAATGTAGTTTTAAGCCTAAAACCACTCTATCTTGGAAATATATTTTAGCCTCTAAAGTTATTAACTTTTATGGACACTGAGCTCCTTGAGTTAAAATTAAATTATCCCCCTCAAGTTTTATCCGTTAAGTTAAAACTTTTCCATATAATTTACCGTGGTCCTGTTCAAGATAATTCGAAAACACTTTCTCCCCACGAACAAAGGGACCGTATTCTATTTAAAGATTATTGTTATTTGTTTCGAGTGGTTGAAATTTCTTGAAAATATGTTTGTAGTGTCCGAAACTGATTTGATTGATTAGAAACACTTTTTAAATGGTTAACATGAACAGATTTATAAAAATCATATTTTTTTTAAATTCGTTTCGGGTTATACAACTTATACCAATGGCAACTAGGTCCTTTAGTTGCAAGTTAAAAGGAGAAGTTCCTAATTGCCATATGTTGCATCTAAATCTAAAGGTTGTAACACATAATACATCTAAAGCCTAAATGACTTAAAAATAATAAAAATCCCCTTTAAATCATGGATCCGTTATGTCAAACTTTTTCGTTTACTCTTGATTATTCAGAAATTCGTTTTGAAGAATTATTAGACATTTCACCCTCAAATAATGTCATGATTTCTATTTTACGTGTTCGTAGACATTGTCTGAGTGATAGAAAATTCTTTTTATAAATCTTTTTCTGGATGAAGTGACTGAGATGACTGATTTAGTTTTTTAAAGACAAAACCTTTTCCACATTGTTTAAACACATACATAATTCTGAAGCATCAATGAAGAAAAATATTTGGTTAAAAGAAGACTTCTCATTCTATCATGGAAGAAATAACGCACTGAAACGTATATTATTCCTTGGATGCACGGATATTAAGTAATCCATGCCAGGGAAAAATTAATTACCCGAGAAACTAGGTTTTGCACGAGTCCTGAACTGATGTATCCAGGAGTCAATTTGAGGCCCGGGAGCACACTTATAATCAAAATATCTTATCTGAATTAAACCGCATTGATCTCATTATATTCATTTTTCTCCCCCTAAAAAATTGCATATGTTGTTGCCATTTTTGATGAACAAGTGAATTAAAGTACAAGCTAATGTACGTTGATCCACTTGTTGACTAAACGAGCATGAGAACTTATAGAAGTTGTTGATAAGACTGCTCGTAAATAAGAAGATTTCTCTTCTTCTAAAGATAAAGTGCACTGGATTACACCTTTCTTTTCTTTGAGGAACGGGGCCTGAAGTGTTATCTGCAGACGCCATATGTCGTTGAAGAGCGAGGCCTGAACTGATGTGAATAGACGTCATCTATAGATGAAGAGCAAGGCATGAACTGGTGTGAACAGACGTCATCTATCGATGTGCATCAGATTTGAATCCCTTAAACCACTGGTTTATGAGATATCAGTCTTTTTGGCAACCAAACTTCAAGTCTTTCCTTTATAAGATTACAAGATGTACATGCGCTTAAGTTAGTAGTACATGCACTGACATTAAGAGTTTGATTGCATTCATATGGGTTAGTGATATCATCATTTGAACCATTTAGAGGTTCACTGTCAACTTTGGTTGTGTTATCGGTGAACATCTTTCCAGTAGGTATCCACCTAAGACCAACAATATTGAAAATTCTACCCGTCGGTTTCCACCTAAGACAAGATCTAGGAGTGTTTGGTTTCTCATGCACAGCAAAAGACTTTGTGGGAGAAAACCTTTGTCCTATAGCAATCTGCCTACCAGGTTTCTGAGTATGACTCTTTGGTTCAACGGGTTTGTTGTTGTTTCTAGTCTTAGGGGATTGAATCTTAGCACGAGAATTCACCTATTTCAGGAATTTTGTTATACAATTATCATGATTTGCATCAAAGACACATTTATGACACGATGAACAAACAAAGTGTTTGGAGTCAAAAAAAGAGCTAGAATTCCAAGAGTGATCTACTAGTGACACACCATTTGACATTCTACAACTACTCTTAGATAGAGGCAAACTCCTAGATATTTGATTGTTGCTCCTAGGATTTGGTTTGCTACCATTAGTAGTGTTTTGTAGACTAGTAGTATGCATCACACTAGGTTTTGAATTCCTATTTCTTTCTTGTGTCTTTTTTCTAGCTTCCTCTAGATAGTGATTATGAGCCATATCATTTGAACCATACGATTCTTCTTGACTATTCCTAGATAAGCCAGGTGCTATCACGTGATGAGGTTTTGCAAGCACATATTCTTGAACTTTAGGAAAATAATGAGGAGTGAATGGTTTTGACAAAACGTTATTCACATCAACTTGGGAGGCAAACCGTGGTTTTGAAAAGTTAGGTCGTTCAGATTTAAACGCATTCGGTTGTCTAACAACTGATTGGTTTCTGGGTGGTTGTAAAACCGGTTTCCCCAAGATTGATGGTTTTGCAAACTTAGTATCCACGCTATTTCCTTTTAACTTTCTTAATTCGTTTTTCAATGCTACATTCGCAAAAACCTTTTCCTGAATCTGAGCTTTTAAATCAGCATTTTCAACAGTCTTACTATTTACTTGAGCAATCAGTGAGTCATTATGATCTTTCGTCTGAATTCGTGTCTTTTTGATAGAATCATAAAGTTCTTTGTAAGTCTGTTTTAAATGCTCATTTTCCTTATTTAACTTCTCATTCTCTGCAAGTAATTTAGCCACACTACTTTCTAGTTCAATGTTTATTGTTTCCAAAACATCAATTTCATGTTTAACCTTGGCTTCATTACTTGCTTCCTTCACACTTTTAATTTGATTCTTTAAGTTGCAAATTAGTGTGGTTTTGGCCTGTAGTTGAGCTTTCAAATCATTTATCTCAAAAAATTCACAAAACTCAGGAGCATCCTGGTTTTTACATGGTTTGTTACTTTGAAAACTTTCTTCCTTTTGTTGAATTGAAATTTCAAGTGAAATACAATGTTTCTCAAGTTGTAAAAATCTGTTTGAAAGTTCATTATACACTTCTTTTTCAACCATATCATTCGTTTTGAGAAACTCAGCCTTAAGCAAAGGACTTTTTACTTGATCATGTTCAGCATCCTGGTCAATCTCTCCTCCCCTATGACACATATTTGTTGAATCAGGAGTGGTATTGCTATCAACCTTTTCCAACAGATATGTGTCATATATGGGTTCAGATTGCTCAGTATGCTGTTGTTCATTAGCAAGGACATTATGTTGAGCAGTCAATTGTACCTCAGCAAATGGCACTTGGTCATTTACTGGTCTGATATCTGCATCCACATCATGTGTGATATAAGTCCTTAAATTGCTGCTTGTATCATGTTTATCTGACTTAGTCCTGCTGCTTTCTGTAATAACCGACCCAGCATCCAATGCTTTGACGTCTGTGTTTAAATTAACCTCCAATGTTGTACTCTCAGTGACCAAACTCTCGTGCTGTTGTAGCTGAGTTTCATTCACTGATGTGCTGAGTGCATTGTTGTTTTCTGACTCTATCCAACTGCTTTTCGATACAATCAAACTGTCATCCACTGCTTGAACCGGATTGATCTGAACATCTTGTGACTGTAGCTGTAATTTACCGTATGTAATTACAACTCTATGAATGACCGCTTCAAGTGTATCCAGGTTCTCGAGTAACTCACGTCTGTAAGTATCAGGTTCGCAGAACATGTATTCTTTGAAATCTTTTTGCCAACATTGATTTAGATGTTCTGATGAATTTACCCTTTTTGAGGCAAAAAATTCCTTGAATTGTGTTCGGAGTGCATCAAGACAAATCCTTGGATTAACCTCAAGAAGATTCTCTTTTTCAAGTTGTAGCCTTAACTGATCCAGATTATGAAACATCTTTAATTTGAAAGTCTGATGCTCGTCACCAAAGAATGAGCAAAATGCTGGTTTAAATGCATCAACAGCATAAGGCGAATTAAGAAGATAGAGATCATGAAGATGTGTCTCGAGTTGTTCAAACCATGCCATGCAGATGGAGTGCCTTTGTTTTGAGAGTCGTTGCGTCAGTTGAAGCTCTCTCTCTTTTGAATTAGAATTAGAAGATTCCATTGAAATTCGATGTGTGAAATAAAATTAAGGATCTTGAGTAGATAATGTGATTGATGTTGTGGTTTTAAATGCAATTAACGTTCACGGGATTTTACAAGTCTATGATTAAAACCGATAAAAGATTAACGGGATTTTACAAAATCAATAGAAAACCGTGAATGAATAATCGGAATCAGCGGCCAATGGTTTAATTGTCTAAAAACAGATAATCGTCTGGCTAGGGTTACAGCTGTTTGTTTCAATAGGCTCACCAAGCTGAAACGGGCCTAAAAATACAGATGGGCCGTGAGCTAGAACAAAAACAAGTCTAACACAAATTCCAAAAATATGAAAAATGTCAATAACTCATAGTAAACAAGCTTTTTGGGCCTTGAAAAATCCTTAACCAGCTAAAGGGTGGTTACAGCGTGATCCGTCACGTTTTTTTCTTCGATTTGAGAGGTCACGGGACTGAAACGGACTTACGGATCAAAAGTTATGGCTGTTTTACTGAAACCCTTTTCTTCACACAAGATTTCTTGTCAAAACGCAGTGCTATCTTTAACCAAAACGCAGTGACACCAAAACGCAATGACACCAAAACGCAGTGACACCAAAACGCAGTGACTTTGGTCAAAACGCAATGAATCTTGGTCAAAACGCAATGAAATTTGGTCAAAACGCAATGAAATTTCTTCAAAACGCAATGAAATTTTGTCAAAACGCAATGAAATTTGGTCAAAACGCAATGAAATTTCTTCAAAACGCAATGAAATTTCTTCAAAACGCAATGAAATTTCTTCAAAACGCAATGAAATTTCTTCAAAACGCAACCTATCATCCCATGAGCTCTGATACCAATTGTAGTATATTGGATATCATAACACAATCAAGAGATGATAGGTTGGCCAATTTCTAGAGAGAGAAAGTAAGGATTCTAGTGAGAGAAAAATACCTTTAGTATGTGTATAATGAAATGAACAACCAGCCCTTCCCATGGCTAGAAAGGGTGTTTAAATACAAGAGTTTAAGTGCCTTAAGTGGGCTATGGAGTAGGCTAACGTATGGGTAAAGACCCGGCCCAATACCATAATTCATACGTTAATGATTAAACTACGAGATATGCTATTCTAGATAATACACGGGGTGACCGAGTCTTTTTCGTAAACCTAACAATCGCCTTTGTTGTTCATGAAGATCACCACTACTTGTGGATCTCGTTTTACCTGATCTGATCATGCCGGGTTGCATGTGGATTAAGAGGGAGAGAGAGGTGAGGTGTTGATTCGGTGGATAGGTGGTGACTGTTTTTTGTTTATTATCAAAAATGAAGGAGGGTTGGGTGGTTACAGGTTGATAATAAACTAAGGCATGGGCCGGTTCAATGTCGGGTGCAGGCTATGGAATGGGCCGGTCTAAATCGGGTCATGGATCAGCGGGTCGGCTTCCGGTTTTCTTGCCTTTTGTATAGTTTTAAAATGATTACATATTATGAACGTAAAACTAAATGGCAAGTGACTCGCGCCAAGAACAGGCGGACTTGCACACTCAAAGATGGCATGGATAATTATTCACATTTTTTACTAAAAAAAGAATTAAGTTACGTTTTTGTAAAACGACAATCGTCAAATACTTTTCCAACAAACAAATGAAAAATATAAAAACTAAGCTAAAAACAGCCCTGACGCGAACCAAACATCTTAGAAAAATCTCAGACAAAACATACGCTAAATAATAAAATTCAATAATTATTTACATAGCAGGAGAAGGCAAACGAGCAACAAGCTGCGCCGTAAGACCTTTTTGTATTGCAAAGCCAATTCTATTAAATACAACGTTTATAGATCTAGGTGTCATAACATTTTAGTTCATAACATGCTGGACTCTGGTAAGTAGCTTCACCGCCTTAGGTGCAAGGAAACCAAATGTATCAAATGCAAAAGGAATAACCACGTGTTGATTTTCAATGCATGTTTTCTCGTGTTTTGTCACTTTGCACACGGCGGCTTTCAAAGCAGCCGACCCAGCTGTTAAAACCCCAGACTGCTCCAACCACATGGGAGGAAACCGCCGGTCAATCAAAACAGTGAAGTCCCAAATAAACAGATCTTCTTAGCTTGTTAAATCATAGTTAACCTGGATAAATCCAAACTAACTATAAGAGAAACTATGATTGTAAATACTACAAGTTATGCGGAATCTAACTTGTAATACTAAGAAGAATAATGAATACTAAACTTTAATATATTGATTACAAATATTCTGTCAAGGTTTACAGAATAACTACCTATGAGATATGTGTTTTTTTTATGAATAGTAAATTATATCTAACTAGTGGCCGTAGAATATCCTATTTATACACTAAGAGTGCGCGCGACCCTAGATAAGGGCGAGAGCGCACAATGCTTGTAAGTGATGCGCGAGCGCGAGATCTATAGCCTAAATGCGAGCGGAGCGAGCGCGAGGGACATACACGATAAGTAGTACTAAGAACTTCCGTATACTAACAGTACTGAATAAACCACTAGCATACTAACGTCTAACATTTTGTACTTGCAGTAGCAAACTATAACTAACATACTAACTATTACAACTAGCAGTACTAACGACTTAGTTTATATTCTTCAATCTTCAGTAGCAGTAATCAATCTTGAACCAGCATAGTAAAATTTTAGTACTGTAGAAGTAACCTCAAATTCCCAACAATCCTCCCCTAAACTTGATATTTACTGGCAAACATAAAGTTTCTACAGTTTACAGCTTCTCAGTCATTTAGTGAGGATGTATTCAAACATTTACTACTCTTCAAGCAATTAGATTTGATGAACTTGATAAGCCAAATGCCATAGTACTTTGTCTTACAGCTTCTACCTGCAAAGTTCAGCATCTTTTCCAATAAATTCTTGATCAGTGGGTACTTTTTCTCTACCACAAAATTGAATCATTCATAGATATGGTACCATTCCCTAAACGAGTGTGAAATTACATAATATTGGCTTTATCATTTTCAACTGTAAACCCCTCTCCTGTTTAGATGCATAGCCTCCTCATTAAATCATTATCAGAAATTCAAACTGTTTTGTAATTTTCCCATTCTTAGTTTGTGAGTGCTTGACTTCCTTTGACTTTCTAATCTCTGATTCATTTCATAAGTCTGAGGATCTCCACAGCATGAGCATCCTCTACTTTCCTTCATCCAAGCAACACCTGTTTTGACAATTTTGTACCAAATAGTCATCAATTCCTATAGTTGCAAGCTACCCTCAATCACTTCCAGGTGTGTAAGCCTCCCTGGGCGAGATGATTCATCGGGTGTGAGTGGTACAATTACCAACAATTCAAATTGATGCTCCATCCTGCCCTTAACCCACCTCCATATGTGTGACCATCTGAGAGAGGTTGTTCATTGGGCTTGTTCCAGCACCCTCATCAAACCTATTCTAAGCATGATACCCCCCATGGTTTCTTGGCGCCTGGACTGGCCACCTGAATCTATTCCCTAAGGAATTCCAACATTAAGCATTGCCATGGATTGGGTCTTAATAATGTTATAACTGACCTATGCTTCATCTAACTAGCATCAGTAGTGATACCCTTTCCACACTGTCACCCCCTTCCTGAAAGGACAACCCATCTGCTTCCAAGGTCTGAAGTACACTAGTCTGAGTAACTTAGTGTCCTTTATGTTCCTTAATAGTTTTTGAGTCTTTCTGTGTCTTTGATATGTAGATGGATGTTGGAGTATTTGCTCAATATGAGCTTCAATGTTGAAAAACGGGTAGGAGGTGTTTCAGTTTGAAGTGGTTCTATTAGAAGATCCTAAACCATTTGTTTGGTTGAAAAAAAAAAGTAGAAGGGTGATGGTTGGGGTTCAGGAGGTGTTGCTGAAACTTCACCCTTGGTGCTGGTTTATGCAACCAACATATAACGATAAAACAAACATTAACTAATATTACCTGTCATTATTGAATATTAGTCCTAAACAGTATGAAACTTGTTCTCGTCAGTAACTATGGCAATACACTTGCCTCTATTTTGGCACAGCCCACTATAACCAACTAGATAGACAAGTGAGAATTCATGAGGATCCATATCTATGCATAGCCCATGAATAAAAGTTAAGAACTGTTAACCAAAACAACATACCAGTACTAAATCTTGAGATATCAGATTAAGCTTCAAATTCTTCTAAAGAGCATCTCCAAACCATGTCAAGCATCAATCCACCCATGACAACTAAGCAGTACTAACCAAGCCTAGCAGTATAAACTTTTTGTACCAGCAGTACAAAGTTTCTTCAAATAGAGAAAGCTAAGCCCAGCAGTATTAAGTAACTGGTCAATCATGTTTACCTTCCAACTTTCTATCCAATAGTACTTATGTAAACCCGCTGCATTTATACACCATTATCCTCCCCTGAGATCATGCAGCTATAGATTAAGCATATAAATGCTTGCCACCAAAAAATTAAATCTACTCACATCAAAAGCTTTAGTGAGCAAATCAGCTACATTATTATCAGTGTTTATCTTGACCATCTCTATCAATCTCTTCTCATAGGAGTCTCTAATGAAATGATGCCCGAATCTCTATATGCTTTGTAAAAAGAATGGTAGACAGGATTCTTGACAACAACAGATTGCACTCTCATAATCAACACTGAATCTTTGTCTCATATGGAATTGTAAATCCATAATCTAAAACCTTTCTGATTTCGGATCCCAAATCACTTAGACCATAGCATGAAAGAAGCAAAATCAGAGATATTTCCAGGAGGTCTTCATTAGTTGAATTAGCCACTCAGTCTTGCTTTTTACATTGCCAGAGAGATAAAGCCTTGAACCAAGAAATATGACAACCTTCTGTTTATGGATTTCCTGTCCAAACTGGCACCTACATAGTCACTATCTGAAAAAGCTTCCAATATAAAAGGAGAGTCCTTAGGATACCAAAGGCCTAAATTAGGTCGACCCTTTAGGTATCTAAAGATCCTTTTTGCTGCATTTAAGTGGGAAACTTTTAGTTGAACTTGAAATCTTGAGCATGCACAAACTGAGAACATAATATCTGGTCTGGAGGATGTAAGGTACATCAATGACCCAATCATTGAATTGTATAAATGGACATCAACATCCTCGCCATCTTCATCTTTTGTTAAAACCTTATTGGTTTCCATAGGAGTATTGGCTGTCCTTACACTAGAAAAGCCAAATTTCTTCAAGATTTCACCAACATACTTGTCCTGACTAATGAAGACCATCCTCTTTTCCTGTTTGCCTTTTAAACCCAAGAAAAAAAGTTGAGCTCGACCAATTGAACTTATCTGTGGAACCTTTTGTGTCATTAATTTGCTCAAAAATCAGTACACAAGAACTTTTTATTGGAAAACAAAGATGAATGTCATCTACGTAAACCTTGTACTATTAGAATATCACCCTTTGACTCTTCTTTATGAACAAAGTCTTGTCAATTTTGTCCTTTGTTAGAACCCATTTGTCCCAGCAAATATGTAAAAGAGTCCCTCTACCAAGCTCTATGAGCATGGTGTAGACCATAATAAGGCCTTCTTTCACTTTGTAGACTTTTTCTGGAGATTCTAAGATCACAAAATCCTGGGAGGTTGGCTTACAGATACCTCCTCTCTTCAAAAGTTACCATAAGAGAAAGGCACTTTTTTAACATCCATCGATACACAAACAAAATTCATGAATGATGCATAGGCCAAAAATAATCCCTGATTGCTTAAATTATCCTGGCAACGAGGAGCAAACACCTTCATCATAATCAATGCCTTCTTCTGTTTGTATCCTTTGAGTGCTTACCTGCCTGGCTTGTTTCTGACTACTAACCCCTTTCATCTTTCTTATTCTATACACCCACCTTTGTACCATAGCCTTCTTACCATAAGGTAGGATCAACAAGGTTGTCCAAACCTTCTGGATTTTGAACTGGAATCACAGCTCTTCTTGCATTGCATCTAAACCCAGCTTTCATCAACAATGGGCTTGAACCTATCTTTGTGGGTTTCGCTGCTGAGAGAGGAAAACCATGCAAATAATAGTATTCTGGAAACTTTGTAATTTGTCCTTTATCTGTTTTTTGGATGAAGCTTAATGCCATATCCTGTTCTTTTAGAAATTCTTCTTTTACCTTCCCCTTGTTTGTACGCTGACTTTGTAGTCTCTAAATTAGTTCTGATCTTTAGGTGAAATATAGGTGTACTCTAGTTTGTGGGAATAGGACTGACAACAGTTAAAGGTTCCATGTTGTTGAAATCAGCCTCTGCACCCATAACTTGATCAGCATAAGGAAATAGTACGTGTCTTAATCTTCATCATCAAAATCACAGCCAAAAATGCCACATATTTAAACTTCACATCATATCCATCCAACCCAAGGCATGAGAGGAATCATCTGAAAAGAACATTGAAACATTAAGAGGAAAAAAAAAAGGGGATCTACCAAGAGAACATATATGATCCAGCACCATAAGAAGTTCTTGATGCACTAGGCAGCATAACCTGTTTGTGCTAACATTATTAAAACTGTTAGTGGCTCCTGGCTTTAGTAGCCTTCTCCCTTGAAAAAGCTTGCCCGTTGCAATGTGTGCTCAAACTTCTTATCAAACAGCATCTGGATTGCTTGTGTAGCTTCCTACTCTTGATCCATCATCTTATCAAGAACATTCTTCAAGGCCTGTTCAATTCTCACTTGTTGTTTTTTGTACAGAGGTTCAACAAGCAGAAACATTCAGCAGTATCATTATTCATCATCTGGCACTTGTAGCTTTAAGAGAAGAAGACAATATGGGAAACACAATAATATTGTTTGAGTAGACACAACATTCTTTTCCTTCTAGATTATCCAAGCATCAATACTTTGCATCAAAACTGTATTAGTCTATTAGCTTCTCTATGTTTGACCTGCATTTTTGGATAGTTTGATTTCCAGCAGTAATCATGTGATAATTCATAGAATTTTGGATAAAAGAACCAAACGATAACTTAATAAAACTACGAGCTATGCTAAACATGAAAATACATGGGGTGACCGAGTCTTTTTCTTAATCCTAACACGCTGCTATATATAAAAATGGGGGTGTTACAGTTTTGTGTAAGAATGTATGGAAGTGTGTAAGAATGGCATGGTGTGTAAGAGAGTTTGCTTGTAATTGTTTATAACATGTGTTCGATTGAAAAATAAATATCTTCTTAGTGTTTTTAACTCTATATCCAGCCATGAATGTATATAGATAAGGAATTTGTGAAATTTTTAAGTATTGGGTATAATTGTGGGTATTTGGTTGAGTGTAGATAAGTATTGGTGCTTCCGGGTATGCCTAAATACATTTAATTGCGAAACGTAACCACTTTACGTAACCAATAAAAATAAAATATGCAAAGTTAATAATTATACTCTAAATAATTATCTAACACTTGCTTGATGTAAACATTTAATTGTTTGATGCCCGTTTACATTGAACGATAATTTTTAGCTTACGCAATTTAACTTAACGATTTCAATTTAAAAGCAAACGTGTACAATACTAAAAATAAATAGTGAATTTATTGACGACGTACAATGACCTGAAAATACGGATTATTACATATTTGGTCCAACATCTGTTAGGAGTATTAACCATAAAACATATTGCCTTGTAGTGACTGATGACTTTAGCAGGTTTAGCTGGGTTTTCTTCTTAGCCTCTAAGGATGAGACTAGTGGGATTCTTAAGAGATTTATAACAGAAATAGAAAACCAATTAAACCATAAGGTTAAAGTAATCAGGTGTAATAATGGGACAAAATTCAAAAACAGGGAAATGAATGAATTGTGTGGATTAAAAGGGATAAAAGGGAATTTAGTGTTGCCAGAACTTCACAAAAAAATGGAGTTGCGGAGAGAAAGAACAAGACTTTAACTGAGGCTGCTAGGACTATACTAGCATACTCACTTACTACACTGTATTTTGTGGCTGAAAGCAGTTTATACGTGCTTGTTAGTGTTCTGAAATAGATTTTAAGTGCCAAGCTCATTAACAAGACACCACTCACTAAGATACCATCTAGTAAGTCTGGAGCAAACCACCAAGCATCAAGATTTATCAGCGAAGACCTTTTGTGATGTCCATAGTATTACTAGTCCCACACCCTAACTACCCTTAGGGCAAATTTCTAGCGTATGAAAACGGCTGTAAGAAAAGGTATTGTAGTACATGGTACTCGTCTAAATAGCAAAGCTTACATGGTGTATTTAATATCTCAAACAGAACAAGTCAAAGAGACCTGCATGTAAATTATCTGAAAATAAACAAATGATGCAAGGACAAGGCGACCTAACAATCTTTTTGACTATTGATTCCTTAACAAATCCTAATGAACTATCACACACCAGTTACTGCAGGAACAACTAACACACAAAGGCATGACT
Organism: Tanacetum coccineum; assembly: GCA_026074375.1. Taxonomy (NCBI): domain Eukaryota; kingdom Viridiplantae; phylum Streptophyta; class Magnoliopsida; order Asterales; family Asteraceae; genus Tanacetum; species Tanacetum coccineum. The sequence continues at coordinate 30,885 of BQNB010033299.1, forward strand.
CACAGCAGGACCAATGGATGATACAGGTTTGAAAGACAATGATTTGAAGTGCTAGACAATCTGAAAGAAAAGAATGTGTCTAACTCAACAATCATACTTACAGCAGTTCCATATGGTCCTTCTATCTCTCAAGCTACACAGACCTCAGATCTGAAACATAAAAATGATACAAGCGATGATCTCCTGGTGAAACACATTACAGAAAACCACAAGTGAGAATGACAAGCCTTGAAGAGATTTCATTGACAAAATGATGGATCAACCAAGAAGGAGCTACATAGCAATCAGTATGCTGTTAGTAAAAGAGTTTGAAGAACAGTGTAAGAGCAGCACACTAACAGTTTAATACTGTAACACACCAGTTTGAATGATATCGAAGTGCACAAGAAACTTTTAATTATGTCAATGATTTTCTAGATGATCCTCTCATGCCTGATTTGGAGGATACTGCTGAAGTTCAAAATACTGGCATTTTTGGCAGTGCTTTTGATGATGAAGATTTGGACACTTATAATTCTCCTTTTGTTGATCAAGTTATGGGTGCAGAGGCTGATTTCAACAACATGGAACCTTCAACGAGTTGTCAGTCCTATGTCCCACAACTAGAAGTACACTCTATTCATCCCTAAAGATCAAATAATATAAAGATCCAAAGTCCTTAGTACAAACAAGGGGCCATGACAAAGAAGATTTCTAGAGAACATGCTATGATTAGCTACATCCAAAAGCAGAGAAGGTCAAATCACAAAGATTTCCAAAACTGCTTATTTGCATGTTTCCTCTCTCAGCAGGAACCCATAAAGATAGCTCAAGCCCTTGATGATGAAAGCTGGGTTGAAGCAATGCAAGAAGAATTGCTTCAGTTCAAGATTCAGAAGGTTTGACCTAGTTGATTACCTTATGGCAAAAAGCTATTGTATATATAGTTGTTGTATAGGAAATAAAGAAAGATGAAAGGTTAGTAGTCAAAACAAAGCCAGTCTGTAGCCACAAGATACAAACAAGAGAAGCATTGACTTGATGAGTTAGCTCTTGTTGCTAGGATTGACGCAATCAGGTTATTTTTGGCCTATGCATCATTCATGAATTTTCTTGTGTATCAGATGGATATCAAAAGTGCCTTTCTCTATGGTACTATTGAAGAGGAGGCATATGTAAGACAACCTCCAGGTTTTGTGGATCCAGAATTTCCAAAAAAAGTTTACAAGGTGGAGAAAGCCTTATATTGGCTACAACAAGCTCCTAGAGCTTGGTATGAGAACTCGCTCACCTATGCTGCTAGACAATGGATGCTACAGAGTCAAATTGACAAGACTTGTTCATAAAAAGAGTCATGAGATATTCCACTGTATAAATATGAAGGGGGGGGGGGGGGGGGGGGGGGGGGTAAAAAAAAGAGGGGGACAAGTATATGTAGATGACTTCATCTTTGGTTCCATTAAAAATCTTGGTCCAGAGTTTGGAGCAAATAAGCACAAAAGGTTCCAGATGAAGTTCATGGGAAGCCACTTTCTTCCTTGGTTACAAGTCAACAGAAAGATGGGATCCTTTATTAGTCAGACTAGTATGTTGGTGAAATCTTGAAGAAATTTAGTTATTCTAGTATAAGGGACAGCATACTCTATGGAAACCAACAAGGCTGTTAACAGAAAAGATGAAGATGGTGAGGATGTTGGTGTCCATTTATACATGTCAATGATTGGGTCATTGATGTACCTTACATCCTCTAGACCAAATATTATGTTTTCCGTTTATGCATGCTCAAGATTTCAAGTTCATCTAAAAGTTTCCCACTTGAATGCAGTAAAAAGGATCTTCAGATACCTAAAGGGTCGACCCAATTTGGGCCATTGGTATCCTAAGGACTCTCCGTTTATATTGGTGAAGCTTTTCAGACAGTGACTATGCAGTGCCATCTTAGACAGTAAATCCATACAGAGGTTGTCAATTTTATTGTTCAAGGTTAATCTCTGGCAAATATTAAAAAGCAGACTGTGGTGGCTAATTCAACTACTTAAAGTTTAATATATGCTGCTTCTCACTGCTGTGTTCAATGCTTTTATATCCAAAATCAGATGGCTAGATTATGGTATACAATTTTTAGGTCAGGACTCAAAATTCATGTTGACAATGATATGCTATATGTTTGTTCAGAATCCTGTCTACCATTCTAAAACAAAGCATATAGAGATTCGACATCATTTCATTAGAGACTCCTATGAAAAGAGATTGATAGAGATGGTCAAGATACACACTGATAATAATGTAGCTGATTTGCTCACTAAAGCTTTTGATGTGAGTAGATTTAATTTTCTAGTGGCAAGCATTGTAATCTTAATCCTGTAGCTTGCATGTATCTCAGAGATGTAATGGTGTTTAATATAGTAGAGTATAACACAGTGCTATTTGGCTGAAGTTGGAAATGGATTACAACTGTATGATTGTTTGATTGATAGTTCTTACTTTTATTCATGGGCTAATTGCAAATAAAGATATGGATCCTCATGAATTCTCAACATGTTTATCTAGTTATTTCTAGTGTGCTTTTATGAATAGAGGCATAGGTTATTGCATAGTATTAAGAATAAGTTAATATTTTAGACTAAATTAATACTGCTAGGCTAATATTAGTACTGCTTGTTACCGTTAACATTGTTGGTGCATAACCAAGCACCTGCGGGTGAAGGTTCAACAACACCCCAAACACCCAAACCCACTACCCTCGTACTCACAACCAAATTTTCATGAACCTCAAACTTGAAGCTCACATTGAGCAAACTACTCCATCTCCAACTAGCATATCAAGAAAAAGAAAGACTCAACTACGTAGGAGAACCAAAAAGGACACTCAGTTACTCAGGACTAGTGTACCTCAAGACCTTGGTGCAAATGAGGTTGTCCATAAGGAGGGGATGACAGTGTGGAAATGGCTGTCACTACTGCTGCTAGCTTAGATGCAGCACAGGACATTGATAACATAATTAAGACCCAGACCACGGTAATGCCTAATGTTGACATTCCTCAGGGTATGGATACAGGTGGCAGTCCCAGGCGCCAAGATACCATGGGGGTGCTCCTGCTCAGACTAGGTCTGAGAGAGTGATTGAACAGTCCATTGAATCACCCCTCTCAGAAGGTAACACATCTGGAAGTAGGGAGGATAGGATGGAACATTAATTTGAATTGACGGCTAATGTACCAATCACACTCCATGATTTACCTCTCCCAGGAGGATACACACCTGGAATGATAAGTAGACTGAAACTACAGGAAATTAATGACTATGTGTACAAAACTGTAAACAGGTGCTTGACTTTGAGATAAGCTAAGGATGTCTCAAGAATGTGGATAATTTTATTTGTACAAATAGTGCAAGCTTTATGAATACATAAGGGTGTGTTAATCGGTCGGGCTGTTCAGGGTCGATCTAATCAGATTAGGTCAAAATCGAGTCAATGGCTAAAAAAACATATCCAAACACGACTTATTGAATCGTGTATAGTCGGGTTGGGGTTTACGTTGAGTCGTGTTGCATTTTGGATTCGGGTCAACTCTATACTATGTTAAATAATTTTATTTCTACTATAAAGGAAATAAAAAACCCTTGTCCGTGCCTATTTGCTCGACCCGAACTCGAGTTAGACAAACATTTTCAACCCAATACCCGATCCTATCTATTATTCGATTTACTCAGGTTGACCTGAACAAAAGTATTGACCTAAGTAGCTCGACACAAATTGACTTAATCGTGTTCTGATCTGAATTGGGTTCGGGCTAGGTCAGCTTTTTGGACACCCTTGTAGGCCACATACATTGTAGCAAACTTTTTTTTTACTGATGGTATGGTGACAGCAGTCACTCTTACCACCTCAGCACTAACTCAACTTTCTCTCACTAAGACCAAACACCAGACCAAATGCACGTAATGATGACCGCATGAGCAACAGAACATTTTGTTTTTTTATGTAAAATTTGATTGATGTATATACTAGAATGTGGATAATCTACCATTCATTAATACTAGCAGGGTACCCGCGCGATGTAGTGGAGAGTGCCCTGTGATTAACCGGAAAAAACAAAAAGAAAATGATCCCGATCGGGCACAGTTCACTCATTTTTATAGGTTTCGGTTGGTTATCTCCGGTTTTTTTTGACGCTTTTAATTTGCTTGCTGAACCGGTGGCAACTCATGTTTCCGGTTGAACCCGTTGCTCTGATATGGTTTTCAAAACTATATGTATTAGAAAATAAATTGTATGAAGCTTTGTGTGTTTTATTAGTTTGTACATCGTGTATAACAACATGTACTTTTTATTTTATGGTTGTTTTAAAAATAACATTTAATTAGCGGTTTTAATGGACTTAAGGTGTTTTAAGAAATGAATATTAAATATGTTTACTATGTCAGATAAAGTATTATTTGAGCATTGATTAATTGTACATGTTGCATTAATTTTTTATTTTTTAAGTAATGAGGTTTTTAATAGGATATTAATTATGTATTTAATGTATGATATGATTTCTTGTTTGTCATGTTTTAAATTTAGAAGTTTGTAAGGTGTTGTTGACATTTAAAAAGTGTACACTATGTATATATGTTTGTATGATATAAATTATCAAGTTTGAAGCACTTTTTGAAGAGAAGTCTATTTCCTCCATTATATATACTACATATATAAATTCTCAACAACAACAATTCATTGAACTGACCTAAAATGAGTTAATCATGATCCCGTTAGTTTACATTTAACTAGCAGGTACCATCTGATACTACTCCTCAATACTTGGTCCACTTACCGTACCGCACGTTGCGGCGGCTTACCTTTGTTAATTAAAATTTCGAAGAGCAATTTTTTGTCAATATGTGTACGAACGACGATAAATTTTAGTAGGATAAATTTAGGCAATAGGCAAATTCCTCATATAAAAATAATAATTAGACACCCACTCGATGCTAAGACAATATGTAAGCAGAAGCGACTTGTAGTGACATCTAGTTAGTAACGGTGTATTAACTTTAAACCACATATACATAGTATTATTTAGAAAACAAAAGTATTAAAATTTGTTTTGTTACTAATGGCTTAAAAAATAAACGAAGAAAATGTAATTTGATCTTGTGCCTTGTATTTTTTATAACCTTACACATGAGTATAGGTTTATGAGGAGAGTTATATTGAATACCAAAAAAAAGGGATACTAGGGGACTCATCCACACCATCCATCTAAAAAAAAATCAATGGTTGTGATTAAAAGCATTTTAATTATTCACCAATATTTTAAAATTTAATATCTCCTAAACCGTTAAACGTTAAGTAAAAAAAATATACCATCACGACGAGACGATTTAATTTATCTTTTCAATAGGATATCCACTTCAATATAACACTTTCGACAAAAAAACAATTACTTTTTTTTTCACGACAAATTCATCTTTTTTCCACTTTTATTTTTCAGATTTTTCACCTTTTTTTTTTTACTTTTTTCACTTTTTTTTTCGTTTTTCACGTTTTTTATTCGAAAAAAAGTTTTGGTTTGTTCGTTTTTCCCGTTTTTCACGTTGTTTCTCGAATTTTTTTCCGTTGTTGAAATTTGGCATTAAAAAACATATATGAGATAACAACTAATATCATATATGGAATTTAACACTAAAATTAAATATCATTATTATGACAAAACACTAATAATCAAATATGACATAACACAATCATAAATGATTTAACACTAACATCATATATGATTTAACAGTAGAATCTAATATCATATATGAATTCCTCATGCAAGTTTTAATAGAAAAATCGAAAAAATGTGAAAAGAAACGGAATTCTTTTTTTTTGTCGCAAGTATATCAAAGTGAGAAAACGTGAAAAAAAAGTGGAAAAAAGTGAAAAAACAGTGAAAAAATATAAAATAAAACGTGAAAGAAATAGTGAAAAAAAACTTTGATTTTTTTTGTTGTCGAAAAGGTATAACAAAGATGGATATCTATAGAAAATATAATTAAATGCTCATACGTGATGGTATATTTTTTTTCACGTGTATTAACTTTAAACCACATATACATAGTATTATTTAGAAAACAAAAGTATTAAAATTTGTTTTGTTACTAATGGCTTATAAAATAAACGAAAGATATATTGTATTTTGATCTTGTGCTTGTATTTTTTATACCTTACACATGAGTATTAGGGTTTATTTGTTTTCCTTCTTATCATGTAAATCAAATTATCCTTCTCGGTTCTCTTCCTCTAAGGCCCATAATGACGGCTCAGTTTCTATCTTTGATATTCTCTTGTTCTTGGTTTGAAAACTTCTTGTTATTGGTTATTTAAAGTTATTGAGTCTTTTTTATCATCTATGTCGCTATTCATCTCTATTAAAAAGTTAAGGTAATAAAGTTATCATCTCTTATAAAACTTATTCTGGATGCGTGAGCTTTGTTGATGTTACGATATATTTGCTGTGAAGTTTTAAACTTCTCATTTAATATTGCTCTTTCATTTTTTTGTGCTTTTATTGTTTAAGATGAAACAAAAATTGTGAAACTGCAATTAATATGAACATGTATCCAAAGTGATAATCATGTCTTTTCGTTATAATTAGATTAGGCAGCAAATATACGATAAGTGCCTTTAAAGTAATTGAGTGTTTCTCTTCTTCTTTTAAACCTATTTGAAGTATATTCTATTACCATTATATGAGTTATTTATCTTGTGTCAAAACATCTAGACAATTTGTATTTAAAGTTGTTCATGTCAACGACATGCCTAACGCGTCTAATACATTTGAGCTAATAGGCAAATCTTGTTATGTTATAAAGTTGGAGCTCACATCCTACAATGGCAAATCTTGTTATGTTATAAAGTAGGAGCTCACATCCTACAATGTTATCCGTTTTGTAAGTGGTATGATCATTATTTGGTTTAGTCACATGAAGAGTAACCAAATTTGTATGCATTAAATAGATTTTATCATGTGTTATATTAGTTGTACGTTTAAAAAATGAATATTTTTAATATTAGCATTGATCATATGTATTGAATTGATGTATGAGTGTATTTAGTAGTTGTAAACAAGTCTTTACAACTCGTAATTCTTAAAATTAAATTTTATTTGTGCATTAGAAGTATTGTATAATATGCTTCATAACTTAGATTATTTAAAACTTTTGGGTATTAAATAAAAAAGAGAGTCCAATATGTTTTATATGTATGATAGATTCATTAATTGTGCTATGTTTTTTTTTTGGCAAAAAACAAAAAAAATAATATAAATGAACTTAATCTTCAACAAAATTGAAGACTAAGAAAGATTACTAGTAAAAAGAACGGGTTATTTATTAGGGACACATTATGTAATATCTCCTTCAACTAGGGCTGCAATTAAGCCAAGTTTTTATCAAGCAACTCGAGCTCGAGCTTGAGTTTGACTCAATCGAGCTGAGCTTTTATCGAGCTCGAGCCCGAGCCCAAGCCCAATAAACAAGCTTGAAGCACATAACGAGCCGATCTCGAGCTTTCAATAGCTCAAGCTCGAGCTTTTCGAGCTTTCATGTACATAAATATTTTTGTTATACATATTTATATAAACAACGTAAATCCAATGTGAATATTGGTATAATAGTTAAATATTTATCGTAGAAGGATATTTAAACCCTAATACTCAAATGTTTTTTGTAAAAAATCTTTGCTTTTAAGTCCATCACGTATTTTATTGACCTTAATGATAAGTTTGGCTATCGAATACAACATTTATGAATAAATTCGATCTGTTCGAGCTGAGCTCGAGCCTTATTTGAATATTATTCGAGCCGAGCTCGAGCCTAATTTGTGATTTTCCAGCCGAGCTCAAGCCATGTCAAGCTCGAGCTCGACTTGGCTTGATTGTAGCCCTACATTCAACACACTTTGTTCTTTAACCCTTGTCGTCATATCTCTTTCAACACACTTTCGTCTTTAACCCTTGCTGACACTCCAAACCAGCAACTCAAAGTTTTTTGGTAAATGGAGGGTAATTGAAATATACAAAGGTAAAAAAGACTCATACACAAACTCACTCATTTGAATGATCGGCCGACCGACCAAACTTTGTATTTCAAAAGGGTACGCGGTTATCATCGGCCCGGGTAGTGAGGGGATGCGGTCGGGGGTGTTTGGTCACCATTCCTTCTTCAGTCTAAGTGAAAACATATTAAAGAAAAATACCACTTTTGCATTAAAATATTACAATTATTAGTACGCCAGAGATCTCCTTACGGTAAACACGGATGCACCTTTTGAAACCAAAATCCAAACACCCAAACGCATCTGAATCAAATTAACAGTAAACTAATTTTGAGTGTTTATCATTGTTTAAGGTTAGTTACAGGAACAAGTTCTAGAGGTGGCAAAATTGGTGGGTTGGGTTGGGTCATGGGTCTAGATGGGTCTTCTAGAAACATGGGTCTAGATTGGTTTGCTTATAGATGGGTTTGGGTCTAGATGGGTCTTCTAAAAACATGGATCTATTTGAGTTTTGGTCTAGATGGTTTGGGTCTAGATGGGTTGGCTCCAAGTCTAGATGGGTTTTGGTAACTTTAAAAAAAATTGAAGCCACCGATGCTCAATGTAGTAACCAAAGTGATTCATTGTCCATTTTTATACGTTTTCTACGTTTTTGTCCGTTTTCGACCGTTCTCGTGCTTTTTTGACCGTTTGGTCCGTTTTCGACTGATTTCGTTCGTTTGTGACCGTTTCCTTCGTTTTTGACCGATTCTACCGTTTTTCACCGATTTCGACCGATATCTTATGATTTCGACCGATTTTGACTGTTTTCGAGTGTTTTCCATTGTTTTCCACCACTTTCGACCGTTTTCGATCGTTTTTGTTTGATTTCGACCGTTTTTGAACTTATGCGTTCGTTTTCGAACCTTTTCGACTGTTTTCGTCTTTTTTACCGTTTTTTTCGTTTTGGCACGTTTTCAAGCTTTTTTGAACGTTTTTAACAGTTTGAACGTCTTCTTCTATTTTAAACGTTTTTGTACGTTTTCGTCCATTTTTGTACGATTTTGTTCGTTTACAACGTCCTTCTCCGTTTTCCTCTGTTTTCTTCGATTTTCTACGTTTCGTTCGTTTTTTTACGTCTTCATACGCTTTTATACATTTTTATAAAAATTAATAAGTATATAAACGGATAAAGCATTTGAAAATATTCAAAAACGTATTTAAGCGTACAAAAACGTAGAAAACAAACGAAAACTTAGAAAAACGTAAGAAATCGTACAAAAAGGTAAGAAATAGGACGAAAACGGACGAGAACGTACGAAAACAAACGAAAACGTGAGAAAATGGACAAAAACGGTCGAAAACATAAGAAAATGAAAGAAAATGGACAACAACGTATAATAACGTTTAAAAGCGGGAAAAAGGTTAAAACCATTCAAAAACGTTCGAAAACGGGCGACATCAGTCGAAAACGGTCAAAATCGATCGAAAACGGTCGAAATCGGTCGAAACATATAAAAACGTTAAAAATTGATGAAAACGTAAAAAAGGTACAAAACGTATAAAAACGTATAAAAAGGGATAAAAACGAATGAAAACGTATAAAAACTTTTTTTGATCCGCTAGACCTATCTAATCCCATTGGGAGACTCATCTATAAAATTAAAGGAGACCCGTTGAGAGACCCAACTAGACCCATCTATAATATTAAGGGAGAAATGTTAGACCCAACTAGACTCATCTATAAATATTAAGGAGACTCAACTAGACTCATCTATAATATTAACGTTGCGTTCTCGAGTTTTAGAAAAGAGGAAAAGAAAAGAAATGATAGGTAAAGAAAAGAAAGAACCGTTTTAACATATTCGTGTTCTTGAGATGGAAGGAAAAGAAAAGAAAGTTATCACATTTTATATTCTTGAGTTGTGTTGAAAGAAAAAGATAGTCATTTTGACAATTATGCCCTTCATGCATATGTACTCTAAAATTACAATATATTTTAATGGGGTCATAATGGTCATTTTCCATATCTATGAGTAGTTAGTATTTTCTTTCCGTTGCAATCCGGTCAAAAATGGGAGGAATGTTTCATAAGAAAAAAGCCTATTATTTCCCCTTCAAATCCTATCCTTTCTGCTCATTTCTATCTTAGAAAATTCTTAAGAACATAACTTTTTGCTTCCATCCGTTCATTTCCTTTCTTTTCTTCTGAAAATGAAACTCGAGAACTGAGCGTTAGATAAAGAAAAAACACGATCAAGGATAAGCAAAAGATCCTTACAGACAAACTTAAATTAACAATAATTATAACATTCCACGAACTTTCATGTTTCTTTTTCCGTTTTTATTCTATTATAAACTGTCATATTTTGTTTAATACTATTATATTATACGCGGTAGGTCAAATAAATATCCTAAATACGTGTTAGATAAAATCATCAACTATATATTAAAACACCGTACATTACGAATATTATTTGTATAATTATGAGTTATAAAAACAAAATGGTATTTTTATTGATAGTCATGATGAGCCCCTGCCTTTCTAGCTAGCACATAAGGGAAAATTACTGCAGAGGACTATTTTGAATTGGTTTCTCTTGCAGAGGACCGAAAAATCCCATTTTTCCATTTTGAC